>CAUYQG010215650.1:0-23442 GCA_963574415.1 Tarsius wallacei | reverse complement strand
GACCCAGGAGTTGTTTAGCATCATGCTATTTAGTGTCCATGTCTTTGTGGGTTTGGGGGGAAATTTGTTGGTGTGATGTTTATTTTTATTCCACTGTGGTCCGAGAAGGTGCATGACAAAATTTTGATTTTTTGAAGTTTGTTTCTCCAGACTGGGTGACAGAGTGAGACTCCAACTCCAAAAGAAAACAAAAAAGAGGAATATTCTCTTTCAACGTGATTGCCCCTTTAAGTTGATTGATTTAAGTTTAAAAAACAAAGGAATATTCAGATTATCCATGAAAAATAAGAATACAGGCCAAGGTGTGCTTGATTTATGGCCAACTAGATGGTCGATCTTACAGTATGTTCCATGCTGTGATGAGTAGAATGTATATTCTGTGGTCGTTGGGTGGAGTGCTCTGTAGGTATCAATTAAGTCCATTTGGTCAAGAGTCACCTTGAGGTTCTGGATTTCGTTGCTGATTTTTGTTCTAATGATCTGTCTAGGGTTTTGAGTGGGGTATTAAAGTCCCAAGCTATGATATTGTTAGAGTCAATATCTATTTTGAGCTTTCCTAGAAGCTGCTTTATGAAAGTTGGTGCTTCTATGTTGGGTGCATATATGTTTAGGATGGATATTTCTTGTTGATGGATTGAAACTTCTATCATTACATAGTGACCATCCGTATTTTTTTTAATTTTTGATAGCTTAAAGGGTATTTTGTTAAGATTGCAACTCCTGCTTTCCTTTGTGTTCTGTTAACCTAAGAATTTGTTTCCCATCCTCTTACTTTGAGCTATGAGTGTCCTTTCTGGTGAGATTAGTCTCCTGGAGACAACATATTGTTGCATCATGATATTTTATCCAATTTGTCATTCTATATCTTTTCAGTAGTGCATTTAGTCCATTCACATTCAGGTTAGTTATTGAGATGTGAGAGTTTATCCCTGTTGTGAGGTTCTTATAGAGTTTGTTGTTGTTGCTGCTGTTTGTTTCCTTTACGGTATTTAAGGGACTGCACTCATCTATGAATGCCTTGACAGTTGCAAGAATTTCCATTTTATGGTAAACCAGTGGGGATCCAGTATGCAAAAGCAGATTCTGATACAATTTGTAAAGTTTTTAGAAATGTTACACTTTTGCTGACAAAGAAAAGAAAAAAACCCAAACTGTGGAAAAGCCTGTGACAACTGCAAACAAAATGCCTGATCAGGAAACACTGAATTCAGTTACTACCCAAGGAAATCCAACCCCAAATTCTCAGGTTCCTGATTATTCTCCAAGCCTTATTTTATTCTTGTTAATTTACCAGCAGTGACTAATGAGATATTTCCCATGCTGTTTAATTAGTTCCCTGGTTTCAAGAAAGTATGCTTGGTACTTGGGAAGCATGGCACTGCTTTTGCTGAATTTGACAGTGACAAGCAAGCTGGAGCTGCCAAGGAAGCTTTACAAGGATTTGAATCACACCGTCTCATGCTGTGAAGGTCACCTGTGGTAAGAAACAACATTTGGTATAGTCATCTTTAAAGGACTTGGAATTATTTACAGTGTTTGTTTTTTGTTTTTACTTTTCTTTTTGTAGAGATGGGGGTCTCATTATGTTAACCAGGCTGATCTCAAACTCTTGGACTCAAGCAATCTTCCTACCTTGGCCTCCCAAAATGTTATAGGCGTGCGCCACTGAGCCCAGCCTATAGTGTTTGTTTTGATAATATTTGGTTGGGGGGGTGGGGAGAGTGAGAGTGAAAAAAAATAGATAGGTGACTTAACTAGGTAGCATCTAGGACATGATGAGCTAGGAATTAAGTCTGGGTGTGCCTGGACATGATTCAAGATCTTGACCACAATGTAATGGATGAACACCTCACCCCTGCCACAATGATACTTCTGATTATGATAAAATTGGGGATTTCTGTTCAATCAAAGACATCATAAACAAAGTTACTAGATGGTAAATTGGGATATGTTTAAATGTCTAAAAACAACAAGCATTCAGTATGTAGAATATACAAGGAATTCCTAAAGCAAACCAAAAAAGAAAGCAATTCAAACATAAAAATGAACAGAAGTATAATACCAGGCAATTGACAGAAATCCCTAAAGACCAATAAGCATAAGATGTGATCAATAATTTTTAGTGATCAGGGAAAAAGGAATTTGAAACAACAAAGAGATACACTCTATTTCTTTTAGGTGGTCCTTAATTAGCTGGATAATGCCACGAATAGGCAGGGATGCAACGATATAAGAACACCGTGAACTGATGGTGAGAATTCAAATGGAAGCAGACACTCCAAGGACAATTTGGCCCCGCGCAGCAATTTCCCTCCTAGGTGTCCATTTCCAAGAAACCTTTACCCAACTTTATTAGGGGATATGAATGAGGATGTTTGGTACAGCATTTGGTTGGCATGGGTCTTTTACGAAACAGTTGTCAAGATGTGAATAAATCAATTAAATGTATAAAGATTTTATCGAGAGAATACCTGTGAGAGAAAATGGGGAGGGATGGGAGAACTCAAACTGCAATGCAAGTCTGACCCCAAGTGAAGGAGAGAGGGCAGAAAAGTCAGCAGAAGCATCCCGAGAAAGGCTCTTAGAATCCATCAAAAAGTCCTCAAGCCAGAATCAGCTGTGACGGAAATCTCGCATCCCAGGAATGGGTGTGCCTTGGTTTCCCTCCTGCACTCCATCACTGACCTGAGTGGCCCATGGATGTCTGGCCTGAGGTGGAACACAGAGATGGGTCCTTTGGTCAATTCCACTCCTTGTGGTTGAAGGTCTGTGAGACACAGTATCATGGGTGCCACACATTATTTGGAGTGACAAGGAAAGGAAGGCAACCTGTATGTGGATCACAGGTTTTGTGGATAGGCAATGTATAGTAGACACACACCAGTGAGCAGTTAGATGCAAAGTATTAGATGTACACCTAACACCATGAATGGATCTTAAAAACGAAGTATAGAGTGAAAACAGAAAAAAACAGAATGAGATATCTGATGCATTATTTTCTAAATTTAGGATACATACACACGTACAAAATGATAACACTTAATACGCAAGTGTACATATTGAGTATGAACCAATAGGCTCTCATTGTGTCCATGAGGATGATTGCTAGGGTGGGGTTTGGTAGTAAAAGGGACTAAATAAAGGAATATATGAAAAAGTCCTCACATGCGATTAAAGAGGATAAAGTGTGTTGAACTGAGTATGAGTAACTCAATCTCCTAACTTGGAGGGTCTAAATAAACAAAGTCACACAGTGCCTACGTCCTGCCTCCCCTGAAGTCCTGAACACAGAAATACAGCCTCTTTGGAATTCTTTAATGGCAGTAATTACAAAAGCAATCTTTTGTGATGGGAATGGCAGCTCTCTGCCCAGTAGATGCTACCCTGTCCCTGGCCGCTTACACTCAGCTGGCCCTCTCAGTGCCTCACTTTGCAGCAAATGCAGCCCAGCTGCAGCACACAGCATCCCCCCCCACACACACACACTGCCTCAAGCCCCCTGCCTACCTACCCTCCCTCTCAACTCTGCCTTTTGATTCACTTCTGGGTTCTCCATTCCTGTCCTGGTCCCCTGGTTCTTTTGTGTGTTTTATGATGGCTTTATTGAAATATAATCTGCATACCATACAATTCACCCAGTTAAAGTATATGATTCCGTATCTCTTACTATAGCTGCAAAGTTGTACAGCCATAGCCACAATCAATTTTAGAATATTTTCATCCCTCCCAAAAGAAACATCACATTCTTTATCCATCAACTTCCCATCCCTCGGTGCCTCCCCCGCCCCCAGCCCTAGGCAATCACTAATCTACTTTCTGTCGCTATAGATTTGCCTATTCTGACATTTTTGTAGAAATGGAATCAGACCATGTGTAGTTCTTTGTGACTGGCTTCTTTCATGTAGTCTAATGTTTTCAAGATTCTCCTATGTTGTAGCATAAGTACCAGCACTTCATTCCTTTTTAGGGCCGACTAGTCCATTGTATGGATATATCATATTTTGTTTATCTGCTTCTTTAGTTGATGGACATTTGAGGGCTTTCCCGCCACTTTTTGGTGGTTATTATTAATACCGTTATGACATTCATGTACATATTTTTTGCATGGACATATGTTTTCATTTCTCTTGGGTGTGTAACTAGAAGTGGCATGGCTGGGGCATGTGGTTAACTCTATGTTTATCCTTTTGAGGAACTGTCAGCCTGTTTATCAAAGCAGCTGACCCATTTTTGCATTCCCTCCAGTGGTGTATGAGTGTTCCAACTTTCCCAAACCCTCAACAGCACTTGTCATCATCTGTCTTTTTTATTATGCTCTTGGTTCCCAAACCCCTTTCCTCCTGAGTCTCTAGCCTCAGCTGGCCTCCACTTACATGGCATGCTTCCTTAATTTCAGGGCTCTTCAGGGTTTCCTGTGAAAGTCATCTTCCACCACACTGGCAGAATGAGCTCTTGGCTTCCTCCACTAGAAAAAAAGGGATTGCAGATAGTGGTGTTCTCAGACTCTACCTCCAAAACAAAATCATAGAAACATGGGAAAGTTGAATGTGACAGACAGTTACCTTAGCCCCTGCGATGGTGAGTTTTATATACGAACTAGACTGGGCTAAGAGAGGCCCAGTTATCTGATTAAAGCATTATTTCTGCGTGTGTTTGTGAGGATGTTTCTGGAAGAGGTTATCATTTCAATCGGTAGATGAATAAAGAAGATCAGCCTTCACCATTGTGGGCAGGCACCATCCAATCCATTGAAGACCAAATAGAACAAAAATGCAGAGAAAGGGTGACTTCGCTCTCCTTTCTGGAGTTGGGACATCTGTCTTCTCCTGCCCTAAGACAATGTAGTTCCTGGTTTGGGGGTAACTCAACCTTGGCCTTGGGTTGAGTTATATTATTGGCTTTTTTCTTTTCTTTTTTTCTTTTTTAGAGACGAAGTCTCACTGTTTCATCCAGGTTGGAGTGCAGTGGCACTATCATAGCTCACTGTAGCCTCAAACTCCTGGGTTCAAGCTATTCTCCTGCCTCAGCCTCCAAATTAGCTAAGACTGCAGGCACCCACTACTATGCCCAGCTAATTTTTAAAAATTTGTTTTAGAGACAGAGGTCTCACTATATTGCCCGGGCTGGTCTGGGACTCCTGGTCTCGAAAGGATCCTCCCACTTCAGCCTCCCAAAGCTCAGGGTTACAGGCATGAGCCACTGTGCCTGGACAATCACTGGCTTTTTTTTGTGGCTCCAGCTTGCAGACAGCAAGGTTGTGGGACTTTTTGACCTCCTGATTGCGTATGCCAATTCCCATGATAAATCTCCTCTTTATCTGTTTGTCTTGCTGTCTGTCTATCCATCCGTCTACCTATCTACCCGCTCATTTATCTAGCTCCTCTTAGCTCTGTTATTAGGGAGAACACTGACTAATAATGCCCTTTTCTTTCTCTTTTGCTCCAGTTGCTAGAAAACTGAGAGGTCCAGACGTGGTTGACCTGGGGACAGTAGCCTTTCTGGAATTCCAACCTGAAAGTGACAAGGATGATAGCAGGACCGTGCAGTTAGCAATTTAGAGGCGGATTCTCATTTCCTTAAGTCTTTATTTTCTGCAAATGCAAAGATAAGAGAAGGGAGGGTCAGCATTTGGCATGGTAATAATTAATCATTGTTTTTACTGACAATAATTTACAGTTGATAATGTCCATTGTTTCTCTTATCAACAACTTACCTTCTACGGCTGGTTTATTTAGAAACAACTGTTGGTAGTTGTACCATTTCTACATGTTCCAGGCTGAGGAGTCCCAGTTCAGGGTGAGGCAGTTTTGAAAATGATCATGGCTAAAGGAAGAATGCTGTCAGCAAAGAGGAAAAAAATTAGAAAAGCTGTGGATTTTGTTTCTTTTGAACCCTCCATTTTGAGACTGGGATCATTTAAGAAGAGGTTTACTCCTTGGAAAATTGACTTGAGTTTGGATGTCTCCAGTGTATTTGAATTTCACCCCAGGAAAGCAGACTCAGTGAGTATATCCCTGCGGTAATGACACTATTGTGGCAGGAGGCTTTATTTAACAGTCATTTAAACTTGGGAATAGATTAAATCCATTAACTAAACCAGTGCTTTCCCCTTTACTGGGCCATTAACCAAATTGCTAGCTTTAGTTGGAACACAGATACCCATATTTAAGGGTACCCTAGACCTATTGTTTTATCATTTTTATTTCAATAGACATGACTAGAAAATACATCCTCAGCCTGTTTAATTTTGTAGGGTTCAAGTATAAACTTTTAAAACATGAATTCTTTTGAAGTATAATTCATATGTATTTAAGCACACCTGTTTTAAGGGTACTGATCAATGAGTTATACATATGTGTAACCACTACCATGATCAAGACATAGAACATTTCTACCACTCTTATTCTGCTCTTTGTTGTCAAAACTACCTACTTTCTGGCCCCTGGCAAGCATTAACCTAATTTTTGTTATGAGTTTTGTCATTTTGAGAACTTAACATACATGAAAGCAGACTGTTTTTTAGATTCATTTGTGTTGTAGCATATATCTGTTGGTTTTCCCTTTTTACTGCTCAATAATATTTCAATGTATAGAAATACCACAATAAGATACAGTTTACCCTAGGAATGAAAAATTGGTTTAACATTGAAAACCAGTAAATATAGTTCACCAATACAGGTAAAGGACCATATGATCATCTCAATATATATAGAAAAGGTACTTGACAAAATTCAACAACCATTAATGATAAATACTCTCAGCAAACTATTAATAGAAGGGAATGTCGTCCATTACTAGACTCTGGCGGCTATGGCTGTCACCATGTTTCTTGGCTTTGGCCCTCTCCTCTACCTTGGGAAGGTGAACCTTCTCTCTCTCTTTCTCTCTCTCTCTCTCTCTCTCTCATTAACTTTTTTTTTTTAAACTATATTTTCTAATCTAAAAAAAAAAAAGAAGGGAATGTCCTCAGTATGATAAAGGGCTTCTATAGGAAACATGAAATGTAATGGCTGTGTAAAAAATTACCCCCAATTTAGCAGCTTAAACAATAAACACTAGTCATCTCATCATTTCTATAGGTTAGGGACTGGATGGCCTGGCTGAAGTTCTCTTGTGAGGTTGCAGTCAAAATATCAGCTGGGGCTACAGTCATCTGAAGGCTTGAGTGGGGCTGAAGGAGTTACTTCCAAGATTATTCATTTACATAGCTGTTGGAAGAAAGCCTCTGGTCCTTAACTGCTATTTGTAGGAAGCCTCCAGTACTCACAATATGAATCTCTTCAAAAGGTTTCTTGAGTGTACTTGTGGCTTGGCACACGGCTTCCCCTTGTTGTCTAAAAGAAAAAGAAAGCAAGGAGGAAGCCACATGTCTTTTATGATCTAGTCTTTGGAAATCATAAACCAACACTTCTGCCAGAGTCTGTTCATTAGAGGCAAGTCACTAACTACAATCCACATTTAAGAGGAGGTGAACCAGGCTTCACTTTTTGAAGGGAAGAATATCAGATAAATTATGGTTATATTTCAGAACTACCACAATGGTAAAAGATTGAATGCTTTTCCTAAAAAAGATCAGGAACAAAGAAGGATAAACACTCTGAACACTTTTATCCAACATTGTCCTAGAGGTCTAGCCAATGCAATACAGCAAAGAAAGAAAAAGACATATCAGAAAGGCAGAAGTAAAATGGTCTTTTTTCTTTTCTCTTCTTTTTTTTTTTGAGTCAGGATCTCATTCTGTCACACAGGTTGGTGTGCTGTGGCATGATCATGGCTCATCACAGCCTCAAACTTCTGGACTCAATCAGTCCTCCCACCTTGGCTTCCCAAAGTGCTGGGATTATAGGCATGAGCTACTGCATTCAGTGTGTGTGTGTGTGTGTGTGTGTGTGTGTGTGTGTGTGTTTTGAGACAGAGTCTCACTCTGACACCCAGGCTGGAGTGCTGTGGCATGATCACAGATCTGACCGCCTGGACTCAAGTGACCCTCTTGCCTCGGCCTCCCAAGAGCTGGGAATAAAGGTGTGCACCACCACACCAAGCTAATATATATATATATTTTATTTTTTGTAGAAATGAGTTCTGACTATGTTGCCCATTCTGGTTTCAAACTACTCCTGGACTCAAGTGATACTCCCACCTTGGCCTCCCAAAGTGCTGGGATCCAAGAGCAAGAGAAGATGGGTGTCCCACCTCTAGAAGAGAAAGTCACATCATCTTTCCTCTGCCTTTTTAGTCTATCTTGGTCTTGGATGGTGCCTGATCACATGGGATGAGGGTGACCTTCCTTTCCAAGACCACTGATTTAAATGCCAATCTCTTCCAGAAACATTCTCACAGGCATACCCAGAAATAATGTTTTACCAGCTACCTGGGTATCCCTTAACCTAGTCAAGGTGACACCTAAAATTAACTATCACAAAGGTATAGGAGGAAATCTTTGAAAACTTGATGTAAGCAAAAATGACATAGGTTACAATAAAACACCCATCCAAAAAATTTAAACATTGGTAACATTGGACTTTGAGAGTCAAAATCTTCTGTTCTTCAGGTATAACTTTAACCAAGAGAATAACAAGGATTGGAGTAGAGACAGCTATGTGAGCCAGGTGTTAAGATTCTCACTGATGGAGGACATTAAATGATAGTGACCAGGAGTAGAGGTAGCATGAATGAATACTAGAATTCTCAGTGGATAGAGCCTCCCGATTTAGTCTCAGGGGAGGAAGGACATGGACCTCACCTCTTGACCCTGGGGTCTGTGCATTCTGAAAGGATGGCAACCTGGGGGTTCAAAGAGAAGAGAGAGATTTCAGTTAAGGCAGGTGGTGGAGGAAAATGCCCATGGGAGTTGTTCAGGATGTAAGGGGTGTGTTGATCACAGAATGCCTTTTGGTGCTACTAAACAAAAAATATCATAAACTCAGTGGCTTTGAAAAACAAACATTTATGTCTCTTAGTTCTGGAGTCTGGGAAGCCCAGGTCAAGGTGCTGGCAGATTAAGTGTCTGTTGAGGACTCACTTCTGGTTCACTGATGGATGTCTTCTCTCTGTGTCTTCACATGGTAGAAGGGGTGAGTGAACCCTGGGGTCTCTTTGACAAGGGCACAAATCTCATTCATGACGGGTCTACCTTCATGATCTTGTTGCTTCCTAAAGCCCTCCCCTCCTCATTCGATCATCTTGAGGATTAAGTTTTCACATATAAATTTGGGGGAACACAAGCATTCAATCTACAGCATAGCGTCTCATTTTAGGGGCTTGGTGGAAGGATTAGAAGGAATATGAACCATGCTGGGAAGAAGAAGCCCTGAGGATAGAGGACTGGAAAGATTTCCGTACTGGACCAGGGCTGCAGGAAAACAAGGACACAGGCGAGGAAGGCTCAATCTTTCAATCTCCTAAAACAGTGGTCCTCAAACTTTTTTTTACTTGATTACTCCCCCAAAATAATTTTGAAAAACTCTCTCACTTTTAAAAAATGGAAATATAACATAAAAAGGACATACATCTTAAGTGTAAGGCTCAGGGAACTTTTATATATAAGGGAGGACCTTAAAAAAACAATGATCTTTCAGAGGGCGAGCCCCTGGTAGTACAGGCTACCCCAGCTAGTAAGCGTCCTAGGAACCCCTCAGCATCAGCGTACCAGCTGACATTGTTGTGAGAGGCTGCGCTGCAGAAGAAACATTCGGAGTTGTGGCAAACAGGTGACTGGTTCTTCCACCATAACAATGCACCTGCCCACACCGCTGAGAAATTTTTGACCACAAAACGGCATGGCCCCTGTGCTCCACCCTTCCTATTTACCAGATCTAGCCCCAAGTGACTTTATTCTGTTTTCTGAATGAAAAAAGTCCTCAAAGAGAAATGTTTTGCTGATGTGAAAGAGGTGAAACAAAAAAATGGGAGAAGCACTAAAGGCATCAAAATTGACGAGTTCAAGAACTGTTTTGAACAGTGGAAAAAGCATCTTGATAGGCATATTGCATCAAACGGAGAGTACTTCCAAGGTGACTGAAGTTTAAACAGGTAACAAGAAATGCACAATTTTTCATAAAATAAATTCCAGGTTTTTTGGGTCTCCCTTGTAGAACATTTCCGGCGCCTTCGCAGGCTCCCTCATGCTGTCTTCCTGTTGAAACTTGCTCTCTCCAACCTATAGCTAATCACCATGCTGACTTCTATCACCAACTCTCACATTTTAAAATTAGCATGTAAAGTTTTCTATTACAAATCTAAACAGTTGCAAAGGATGTCATTCCTGCCATATTATACACTGTACTGTGCTCTGCAGATTTATCCAATTTTTTAAAAATAGAAATGTCTGCCATACCATCTAATGGCAAAGATAGTCTACACTGTCAAACCAATTAGCCAGATTGAATTTTCAGTAGAAAAAGTCTGACTCTATCTACCAATTCACACAAACATGTTCACGTCTCCCTGTATTCAATGTATCTTACTTTTAGATTCTAATTCTAAGACTTACAGATGGGTACATGAGGTTCAGAGACCTGCCAGGAGTTTGACACCTGGGTGAAACAAGGCACTTCCCCTTTCAATATTTTTGTGAAGTTCTTTTGTTTTGCCCTCAGGGAACTGCCTCCCAGTTCCTCCTCACAGGAGAGAGCCACCCATTCTCAAATTGTCCCTTGTTAGGCATCCTGGGAGTTGTTTTGTTTTGTTTTGTTTTAGAGACAGGGTCTTGTTATGTTGCCCAGGCTGGAGTGCACTGACTATTCACAAGTGTGATCATCACACACTAGTGATCCAAACTCCTTGGTTCAAGTAATCCTCCTGCCTCAACCTCCCAACTTGCTGAGACTAGAGGTGTGTGCCGCCAGGCATGGATTGCTCTAGAAGTTTTGTTTCTCTTTAATATTCAGGAGGTGTGTTTGGGATTTGGAAGAAGGATCACTGTGAAGAGGACACGGTAAAGGAAAACTGGCAGAGTGTGGCAAACCATGTAGGAAAGAGTAGAAATGGAAATTGAAGCTACATAACCCAAACATCTTAAAATGGGCTGTGCCTGCTCTCTCCTGAGAAGCCTCCGTGTACCCCATGCAGGTTTTTTGAACCTTGCCACTACTGACATTTGGAGTCAGATATTTCTTTGTGTGAGGGCTGGCCTGTGCATTGTGGGATACTTAGCAACATTCCTGACCTCTGTTTACCGGACAGGAGCTTTAATCAGCTAAGCAACGGAGCCTGACCTCTATTTACCAGAAGCCAGTAGCATACCTCCACCCAAGTTGTGACAACCAAAAATGTCTCCAGACAGGGCCAATGACCCTCCTGGGAGCAAAATGTCCTGGGTTGTGCATACTCAGGTACACCAGTTTGAGGGTGATTGCCCTAAAAGGTAGCAGCTTCACAGAACTCCCCTGCAAGCTGGGAAGGCAGCCCAAAGTGTCAGTGTGGGACCAGTTTCTCTTCACTTCCTAGTCAACAGAAGTAGAACTTGAACCTTGTTTCTCAAAGCATAGGTGGCAGCAGGAGCAGGGGAGGCAGGGAGCATGGGAGTATGGGGTGAGTGGTCCTTCTTACAAGGGTGAGCAGAGGGATGGGCAGTGATCTTCACCCTTGCTTCTAGATTTAGCACTACGGAGAGGGTGGGACTTTCTGTAAATATGGTTTGGTAATTTTATGAGAGATTATCCCTTTGAGACCCCAAGAAATACTAACTTAGACTTGTGGAGGGTTCGCGATCTTTTACAACACAGGACAAGTGTTAGGAAAATTCTTTTTTCACTCATAGTAGGCCCATTTAAAAAACTCCATTCAAGTGTGGGTTATCTACTCAAAGGGTGGGTCTATGAACTGTTTGTTACTGATCTCTACCTAGATAAGGGTCTAGTCCCAAAATATCAGTCAACATAGTGCTTTCCTCATTGAGAATGTCTTGCCATAAAAAAGAAAAAAGCTGAAATTAGTGCTTAATGACTTTAGGGCATAGTGACATGGTTTATTTATAGTTTGGCTAAAGCTCCTTTGCTTATTACCACAGCAGTCCACACTTGGAGTAGCAAAGATAATGAACTGGGGAAGGGGGTCTTAAAATCAATTTTGAAATTTCAGTGGTTTTGTTGATTCAGGGACTCACTCTGTCGCCCAGGCTGGAGTGCAGTGGCGTGATCACAGCTTGCTGCAGCCTTGACCTCCTGAGCTCAGGTCATCCTTTCACCTCAGCCTCCCAAACAGTTGGGAATACAGGTGTGCACTACCATGTCCAGCAATTTTTAGACATTTTTTGTAGAGACGAGGTCTTGCTATGTTGTCCAGGGTGCTCTTGAACTCCTGGACTCAAGCAATCCTCCCACTTTGGTTTTCCAAAGTGCTGGGATCACAGGCATGAGCGACTGCACTTGGCATCAATCATTGTTTTAAAAATTATATAATGGAATAGAAAGATATTAGAATGCATGCTGCTTAGAAAGAATAAGTATTATTTCACAAAACTTTTGTCTTGGTATGTATATGTGCATATACAAACATCACCCACGTGTACTAGGTCACCATGAAAAACAGTATTTCTAATGATGGACACTGGTTAGAAAAGTTTGAAAAGCACTTGTCCAGGGAAACATGGAAATAGAACTGTGCTGATTTAAGGCTAGATTGTGGCCCACTATGATTCCCAGATCTTTTTCAGCTATACAGCAGCAGCACATACTGCCAATGAGTGATCCATATTCCTCAGTCTACTGGGGAGTCCCCTGTAGATGGCTCCTGTACACACCTTGTTCCTGCATTTCTCTACCTAAGGGTATTTTCTGGCTCTCAGCCCTCATGAAAGGCAGGCTGAAAATGCCCAGCATTAATGCCAGGAGCGACCTTCAATGGGGAAGAGAATTGGTGGATAAAACTCTAGCTTCCTCACCCCTTTACAATACTTTACAATTTTAAAGTATTACACACCATTTCTAAGAGGGTCCTCTGTGGGATTGAACCCTTGTTGCCTACAGTGGTAACCTCTTATTAATACAGCATTTATTTGCTTCCTCACTTTTCTGTCTCATTTTCAAACTCCATTAAATGAGACAGAAAAAGGAGGAAGCTAATTTATTTATCTTTCAAATGAACGACTTTATCCAAATCTTTGCTTTTGGAAGAACCAAAGACAACTGGCTATTGGTCTCCATCTTGTTGTCATGAGTTGCCTTTGATTGATCACTTGTTAGGCACAAAAGTGCTAAGCACTTTACATAGGTGATCTTATATGATCTTTACAACACAGATCGAGAAGAAGAAACTGAGCTTCAGATAAATTAAATAACTCATCCAAGGTCACATGGCCAATAAATAGGGAAATCTTCCATTTGAACTTATGTCTGTATTATCCCAGTGCCCACCATGCTATAGCTGTGTTATTTTTTCTCCTGGTGTATACTTCCCTGGCTCACAAGTTATTGTCTAACTATTTCTCCAAGTCAGCCTCTCTTGCTCTCTGGGCCAACCCAGTCCATGCCATTAACTGCGTTCTATATCCTTTCCTGAATAGCCTGTATGACAGGGGCACCAGCTCCTGCAGGCTTCATTTCCCAGGCTCCTAGATCAGCTTGCTTCTTCCTGGGTTCAGGCTATGAGAGGCACTGGGAGGAGACAGGAGGGAGGGAGAGAGAAGACAGAATACTTCTCCCTCTCTCTGCATCTACAGTTGCATCTCTAGCAGAGGGTGTCTTCAACCTGGTCAGGCAAGCTTGGTTCCAGCTTCCCCCAATGGCTCTGGCCTCTGGGCTCTGGCAACACGGCTTCAGCCCTTTGTCTCTCCTTCTTAGGGTGGTAGTGACTTATTGCTTATCTTAGCTATAAGTCTTAGCGACTTACTGCACATCTCTGCATCGCTTTACAGTTCTCTGCTGGGCATCTCACCTCTTTCACGATCTATGTGGCCAATTCATGGATTAATTTCTTTTGTTTTAATTCTTAGACCAGTTTCTGTTTTTTGAGTTGGAACTGACTGATAAATCGTCCAATCTTGTATTTCATAAAGAGTGATGATGATTCCTCTGAACTGATCATACATATTGTAGGAGCATGTCATTGATAAATGATGTTCACCTCAGACTCAGCCCCAAGATGCCTTGTCAATGTCTCCAACTTACAGGATGTTTGTGGGTTTTTTTTTTTTTTCCCTCCCAATCTTATTTTTCAGCTGGTAGGAATGCCAACATTCTAACATAGAGCCTGGGGAAAGAATTGAGTGATGGAGTTGTATTTGGGGGTACAAACCCATGGCAGCAAGAGTGAGGGCAAAGGAAGTGGGGCACAGGGAGGATTGTTGGGAGCCGGCCACGGAGGCCCCCCACAGAGGATAGGCAGCTACACAAGGTGATATATACACATGCTGATCATTGCTTCAAGATAAAGCCACAGGTGACAGCTGGACGCTTGGGGGCACATCTGCCCCACTACACTGGATAGCTCAGGGCAGGCTGCATGGGGAAACGGTGCCTCAGAGCCATCCATCCAAGACTTTAGCTACCTGCACTCCCCAGTTTCCATTTTCCCCTTCATCAAAGTTAGCCTCTGAGAGGCAATAATCTTGGCATTTCTGGCTTACAGCATCCAGTCCCTTCAGACAGTCACCCAGGAAGCCAGACACCGTGCTCTGCAGGCTGGTGTACTGTCTGAGTGCCAGAGAGGCAGAAAAAGTCAGATTCCAGCATTCAGCTGCCTGCACAGAGTTGGTCATCATGGCAGGGTCAGTGAAGCTGAAAGGAAGGTTGGGTGGTAGGAATCACATGTTACAGACTGAATTGTGTCCCCCAACAAATGCAGTGTTGAAGCCCTAACTCCTGGTACCTCAGAATGTGACTGTATTTGGAGACAGGTGTTTAAAGATGTGATTAAGTTAAAAAGAGACATCAGGGTGAATCCTAATCCAATCTCACCGGTGTCCTTATAAGAAGAGGAAATTTGGGGTCAGGCGTGGTAGTCCCACCACTTTGGAAGGCTGAGGTGAGAGGATTGCTTGAGCCCAGGAGTCCAAAACCAGCCTGGGCAACATAGCGAGACCTAGACTCTATGAAAAAATTAAAAAATTAGCTGGATGTAATGATGTATACCTGTAGTCCCAGCTACTTCAGAGGCTAACGCAGGAAGATTGTTTGAGCCCAGCAGTTGGAGGCTACTGTGAGCTGTGATCATGCCACTGCACTCCAACCTGGGCAACAGAGTGAGACCCTGACTCAAAACAAACAAACAAACAAACAATAATAATAAAGGAAATTTGGACACAGCGAGAGAGACACCAAGGATGCACACACAGAGACAAAGACCATGTAAGGAGGCAACCAGAGGGTGGCCATCTGCAAGTCAAGGAGAGAGGCCTTAGAGGAAACCACACCTGCTGACACCTTAATCTTGGACTTCTAGCCTCCAAAAATGTGAGAAAATAACTTTCTGCAGTTCATGCCACACAGTCTGTGGTATTTTGTTATGGCACCCCAAGAAAAGTAAGATAGAAAATGTCTTTGAAACAACCAGTTCCTAAAATTCCTTCTTTCTATGTAGAGTTTTCCCAAAGGATAGGCTTGTTCCTATACGACTTTGACATTGTAATTTTGGAGAGAAATCCACCCAGTGGTGGAGTGGGTTTACTGGTGTATACACATAAATGTTGGGGTTTAATTATTTCAAAAGCTGTCATAGAAGTTGGAATGAAGAGACCTGCTTTGCATGTAGATGTGTAATGTGTCCTCTGTCAGATCCTAGTACAGAGAGCTCAACATGTCCCTTTTTTCTCCCAGATGGGAAGGTTGGGTAGAGCTGAAGTGGCCAATGTGGAGCCTGTGTGGACCTGGCAAAGCCTGCGGTAATGAGTGAGTGAAGACGTCAGGAGGTGGCTGACCATGTCCCAAAGAAAATGCTGAGAGCCCAGGAGGCATGTCCCAGTGAGTCAGACAAGTAAGGGGACCCTGAGGGACTCTGCTCTGGGGGACAACATCAAGAAGAGTTAGGTGGCTGAGGCAGAGGAGAGAGAAGGGACTAGAGTGGGTCAGAAGAGGTGAGTTGTAGGGCTGACTGCATGCTGAAGTCAGAGGGCTAGTGAGAACGACTGGGTGTCCTGGTACCTGTGTTGCATGGGCAGGCTTAATCTAACCAAAGGCCGGCGGGGGAAATGTCTTTGAAACAACCAGTTCCTAAAATTCCTTCTTTCTATGTAGAGGTTTTCCCAAAGGATAGGCTTGTTCCTATACAACTTTGACATTGTAAATGGGTTGATAAGTGAATTGACTAGGCACAGTGGCTCATGTCTGTAATCCTGGCACTTTGGGAGGCTGAGACAGAAGGATTGCTTGAGCCCAGGAGTTCGAGGCTACAGAAAGTCGTGATAGTGCCACAGCACTCCAGCCTGGGTGACTGAGTGAGGCTCTGACTCAAAAAAAGTAATAACAGTAAGTGAATAACTGCTCCTGTATAATACCCTACCTACTGATGCATTAGGGCACATTGCCCATCATCATCGTGTCAGCCTTGGGCTATTTCTTTCCAAGGAAGTGACTATCATTGAACGAGATCCTGATGCATTCATTCTACAAACATTTGCCGAACACTGTGCTCAGGTCAAGTGTGTACAAGGAGGGACTGAGACAGACGTGGTCTCTGCTCTCTCAGTTGACTCTCTGGTGAGTACAGTATAGCGTTATTTTCCCTATATGTATTATTGTTACCATACATTTGATCTGATTATATTTTTTCTGGTATCCAGTTTCATAGGTTATTCCAAAAGCTAGGTCCCATTAATTTAGCATGTTTTCCAACCTCCCTCCCCCACCATGAGGTGGCTTAGACTCATTTGTAATCATCAAGATTTTGCTTAAAGGCTATCTTTCTGTTTTATAGTAGTTCTAGTTTTATTCATTGGTATCTTAATATAAAGAAAAGAGCCCAGGTTTTAAATTCAAGCAGACTTGGGCCCAAATTCAGCTCTATCGTACAAGCTGGGTACGTTTTAATTTCTCTGAGACTTAGTTTCCATAGCTGCAAAATGGAGACAATAACACCCATCCTGCAAGGTGGTTAGAGATAATTGTCATTTAATAGGTACTCAATAAATGCTTATGACATGGAATCATATTTTATTTAGATTTAGTGTGCACAAACTAAATGAAGAAAAAAAGAAGAAAAACCTATTTAAATGGCATACTTTTCGCTATTCCTGAAATATTTCATAATAATACTTTTTTTTTTTTTTTTTTTAGACAGGGTCTCACTCTTCGTTCAGGCTGGAGTGCAGTTGGGTGACCATAGCTCACTGCAGCCTCGAACTCCTGGGCTCAAGAGATCCTCCTGCCTCAGCCTCCTGAGTAGCTGGGACTACAGGTGCACCCCATCATGCACGGCTTTCTGTCATTGTTGAGTCAGAATCTCACTTTGTTTCCCAGGCTAGTCTCAAACTCTTAATCTCAAGAAATTCTCCAGCTTCAGCCTCCCAAGTGGCTGGGATTACAAGTGTAAGCCGCTGTACTCCAGCCTCATGATAATAATTTTGAAAGAAATTAAACTTTAAAAACAAAGACTTAGAAAAATGCAACCTTGACAGGATATACAGGCTCCTAAAAAGTTCAGTGCAGCCAATTTTCCTTCAGTATTGGGTGTTTCTTTAGTTGAACACCAGATGAAGGAGCTGGCTTGTATTTACAGACCATGCTGTACCAAAAAAAATGTGTATCTTTAAACACCAGAGCTACACTCATTGCAGCAAGATGTTCACACTAGAGAAGCCAACCAAGAGCACAAAAGATTCAAGCCTCCCATCTCAAGATAAACCTGGAGTACATTCATTGGAATGGCGAGCAGAGCCACCAGCCTCTCCCAAGTTGTGCATTCTTTCTTCAAGATAATTCATACAGCCATGAGACAAATCTCATTCTGCTAATATGGTACTTGCCTTGGGAGGTGCTAATGATCCTTGTGGAGAGAAGTCCCTGTTTATCCTTGCCCTATGCACCCCAACTCACACCCAGTTCTCTCAGTTGGCTAGCCCCAGCTCCTTTGTTCCTTCTCCCACCAGGTAAGTGTTCTCGGAATCCATTGGCCTCAGTGTATCTGCTAGTCTTGTTTTGAGAGTCTGTGTTTGGCTTCAGTGAATTTTTTTTTTTTTGAGATTTTTTTTCAACATGCCATCCCATTTCATGATGGGTGCTTTGCGAGTGCCTCTGCCCACACTGCACTGAGTGTTCAGCAGTTTTTGACCAAAAATCACATGATCCCCATGTCCCCTTTCACTCAATCTTGCCCCAAGTGACTTTTTTTGTTGTTTCCCCAGAGGAAAAATGTCCCCAAAGGGAATTTGCCAATGTGGAAGAGGTGAAATAAAACATGATAGAAGCACTAAGAGGCATCAAAACTGACAAGTTCAAAAGCTGTTTTGAGCAGCGGGGAAAATGTCTCGATAGGTGTTTTACATCAAATGGAGAGTACTTTGAAGGTGACTGAAGTTTAAACTTGTAAGAAAAAATATACAGCTGGGCATGGTGGCTCATGCCTGTAATCCCAGCACTTTGGGAGGCAAAGGCGAGAGGACTGCCTGAGTCCAAGGGTTCAAGACCAGCCTGGGCCACCTGACAAGACCTTGTTTCTGCAATAAATTAAAAAAAAAAATTAGCCAGGCTTGGTGGTACTCACCTGTGGTTCCAGCTACTTGGAAGGCTGAGGTGGAAGGATCACCTGAGCCCAGCAGATCAAGGCCGCGGTGGCCATGAGCGTGTCACTGCACTCCAGCTCAAAAAAAAAAAAAAAAGAGTAAATACACAATTTTTAATAAATAAATTCCGAGGATGTTTTTGAGTCCCCCCCCCAAAAAAAAGCATATCAAAAAACTGAGGTATGGAACAGTGGCTCACGCCTGTAAACCCAGCACATTGGGAGGCTGAGAGGATTGCTTGAGCCTAGGAGTTCAAGAACAGCCTGGGCAACACAGCAAGAACTCATCTCTATAAAAAAAAGTTTAAAAAACTAGCTAGGGGTGGTGGTACACATCTATAGTCCCAGTTATTCAGGAGGCTGAGACAGAAGGATCACCTGAGCCCAGGAGATCAAGGAGGCAGTGTGCCATGAGTGTGCCACTGCACTCTAGGTGACAGAGTGAGACTCTGGCTCAAAAAAAAAAAAAATCGAGTGATGCCTTAATAACAAAACCCTTCCATTCCCATCTACTTACTGTATGAATATGATTTCTCAAAGTTTACTGCTTTACAAATAAAGAATAAAAATAAAATTGATGTTAAACTCTCATTGTAGCATTATGTAACATTCATCCAGAGGTATAAGAATTAGTTTTTTAAAGTTCTGGTTAATCTTATCAGGAGATTGCTTTCCAACAACATTTTTGTTCAATAAACTTTAATCAAAATTTGTAATACATGTATATTGTTTTGATCAATTGTGAATTAATAGTAATTGTACCATATAACTCAATATGAAGAAAAATTATTAATCTTTATTGTCAATATATAGGGATGTTTTTGTTGCAGAGAAAGACCACAGGGTATCAACAAAAAACTTCTAAGCATAAAGCATATTGCAATTCTTTGGAGGAAACAAAATAGAAATATGAGTTCAAGGAGAAAAATAAATAATGTACAATTTCCTACTATTAAAAAAGAAACATGTTCGTGTATTTTTTTTAAAGAATGATGGGATATCAAAGTGTTATGGTATTTAGAGTCCATTGCACACATTTTAAAGTGTTATATAATGGCTTTGTTTTTATTTATTTATTCTTTATTTATTTTTACAAACAGGGTTTTACTCTATCACCCAGGTTGGAGTGTAGTGGTACAATCATAGCTCATTGTAACTTCACACTCCTGGCCTCAGGTGAGCCCTCTGAGCAGCTAAGACTACAGGCAGGCACCACCATGCTGAACTCATTTTTAAAATTTTTGTAGAGAAGGGAATTTGTTATGTTGCTCAGGCTGGTCTGGAACTCTGGCCTCGAGCAATCCGCCTGCTTCAGCCTCCCAAAGCATTTAGGATTACAGATGTGGGCCAACATACCTGGTCTATAATAGCTTTATTATTATTATTTAGAGTTGGAGTCTCGCTCTTTTACCCAGAGTGCAGTGACATGACCACGGCTCACTACAGCCTTAAACTCCTGGGCTTAAGCAATCTTCCCACCTCAGCCTTCTGAGTTGCTGGGACTGTATGCATGTGCCACCATGCCCAGCTAATTTTTTTATTTTTTGTAGAGATAAAGTCTTGCTATGTTGCCTAGGCTGCTCTCAAACTCCTGGGCTCATGCAGTCCTCCCACCCCAAGTTCCCAAAGTGCTGGCATTACAAGTGTGAGCCACTGCACCCAGCCTAATAACTTTATTTTTAAATGGCCACCATTACAATGTGTTGGAAAGTATATCCTTTGCAATGATTTAAACTTAAGATGACAAATCAGAAGTCAACTTGAATATGTGAGAAAGGGTATAGTTATTAAAAAATCGTTTGAAGATGTTCCTACAATTGAAGATGTTCCTACAATTTGCATTTGAAGATTAATTGTGTATGCTTATAAAAGTATGTCAGCTTGATGCGTCCATCTAATTTTAAGAACAGACTTAACTCATGGACTGTACAAATGTGCATGACTATTGACTAAGTTTACTTCTTCTTTGGAATGAACTGAGGAGACTTCTTTTGAGCTGTATGAACTCCTTTTTTAAAGTCACCGTGCAGATCACTTTTGTCAACAATCTTTGTTTAGGCAAAACTTATGATGATCAACTAGTTTTTTCTGAGAGTGGTTATTCACTTCAACAAAATATATTTAATTGAGTATCACAGAGGAGAAGTGGATATATCTAGAAAAATGCAAGTAGTTTGGTCTGATGGTGGGCCAAATTGTTGGCATTACATTCTTGTCCAGAGCCTTACTGAGAGGTAATATTAAGATGATGTCCTAGGTCAGAGTTTGTAAACTGGAAGCTCCTGGGCTAATCATGACTTACTTGATCTGAGCTGTGTTTACATTTTTAAAAATTAGTTGGTAAGTTTTAAAAACTAAGAGATTTCACATAAAAATCCAGCTTTCCAGATGTTCTCGGACAATTGAAATATCTGGAAACGTTGGGGCCACATTCTCACAAGGCAAGAGTCAGTCTACTGAAACTAAGTGGTGGGTGCCCTGTTTAGGCAGGACATACGTCTCTGCGTTTGCTATTGTTCCTACTTTTGTCTACACTAGCCTGATTCGCTCATTCATTATGCTTGCCTGACTATGATAAGCATTTGAGATTGAGATATTAACTTTGGGTAGTTAATTTTTTCCCCTTGGGTTAGAAAGAATGTGCAGAAAGCTAAATGTCTCTTTTGTATTACTGTGGCTCTATTAAAAACTGTTTTCAGTAGGTCGTACATTCATATTGTGCTCTCAACTTTCATGGATGGTTAGTAAAAGAAACAATGTTGTAAAACCTGCTAGTGCATTTGGGAACCTGGTGGAGGATTTTTTTTTTTCTTTCTACATTACTGTGACTATGCAGTGCAGACAAGAATTCCTTTTAAAGTATTCTGAAAAGCTTTGTTTCCATTGAAAAATTTGTGTATTTCTCTTACACAACAATGAGAACCAAGAAGCTGATTGTATTTATCTACTTATTTATTGCTACCAGAAAGTTCTACATTTATGGCTTACTTTTACATTGTGTGTTAAACCTCGTGACCTACAAACCCTGGTTCTTATTTTTCTTTGGTATTAAACTCCTAGTCTAGTTAGTTTCATTGGTCCCCACTTTTTACATTTATATTTCCTATTTTGTTGTATGCATTTACTATAAGTCATCTCAAATCACACGTTTATAGATAATCTTTTCTTGATTTATTTCATTTCTAAAGATGGCTGGGAGTTACCACGGTTTCAGGGTTTTGTTGTTGTTGTTGTTTGTTTGCTCATGTACCCACCCACCTACTATCTATAAAAATTAGAGTGTAAGCTTTTGGGGGACAAGTACTTTCATGGTGGTTCCATGGTGCCCAGCATCTAGCACTTTCTACATAATGCCCCAAGTTGTGCAGTCACAGGATAAAAATAAAAGTAAAAAGTAATAGTATTTTAACTTTAACTCCCTCGATCAAGGGGACTTTATATTTGTACTGGCTCCTGGAAGTCTTGTCATCAAAAAGAATGAAAGATCCATCTACACATAGTAGACTTTACACACTTTATCATAAAAGGAATGTATTACGTAAGACTGAGTGGTAAACTTTTTCTCTAGTGGTCAGGAGGGGGAAAGTAACTCTGCTTCCTTAAACTGCTACTTAATTTAGCCTCTGAATCCTTATTTAATACCCTGGACACAAACTCCCTAAACTACATATTATGATGGACAGCATATAAGCAATCAAAATTACAAATGCTTATACAAAATCTTTATAATTTAATAAAAAGAGAATCTGCAGAAACCGCATACATCTGTGTATTTCTCAGTTATGACAAAATACCATCCAAGGCTACATTCATAGTTTGAATTAGTCAAGTTTGCTGGGAAGAAAACGTTTTTCTCAGTGTGATGCAAGAGGCAGGCTATCGGAGACACTTTCTTCATGTGGCTCAGGCTGTGGTCCTGCGGCACAGGGTACTGTTTAATGGCTCTGTCCACAAGGTGTGCTCACTGCCTCATTTCTAAAGTTAATCACTTGCACTTAATTTCAAGCCATTTTTTACTTTGAAAACTCTGAACGCCTCATTGAGGACAGTACATACAATGTGTGCCAAGCCTCTGGTTTCAAAGTTCAGCTGTTTTTGAGTTATTTGACTGGACAAAAGGTCAAAAGATATCTTTCACGGCAGGGAAAGTGTAACTTTCCATGTCTTTACCATGTTTTGAAATAGCTGAAATGATTTTCCCTAAAATTTCCATAAATAAATAACTTTTACCAGTGGTGTAAGCTTGATTTTGAGATATCGTGATAACATTTTGGAAAATAACCCACCCTCCTCCTCCCGTAGTTCAGTCAGCCTCATCCGCAGGACACACTTCAGAAGTAGAGAAATTGAAGGGACCCCAGGTTAAAATCCAGACCTTTCATGTTTCAGATTAAAAATACAGAGTGTGGAAAGTTTTCGCTTCTAAAAAGTCTCTCAACTTGTGAGATTACAACACAAACTTCCTATCATTTGATATTACGTATGCCTTACCAAAAAGCTAGGAAAAGAGTCCAAGTATCTGAGATGGCTCTCTCCAAATCCTTGTAGGGTCCTGCCATCATTTTCTGACTGTGCTTGCACCTCACCAGGTTGGAGTGTGGTGGTGGGATCATGACTCTCCACCGCCTTGACCTCCAGGGCTCAGGAGATCCTCCTGCCTGACTTCTAAGTAGCTGAGGCTACAGCTGCGTGCCACCATGCGTGGCTAATTTTTTTTTTTAATTTATTGCAGAAACAAGGTCTTGTCAGGTGGCCCAGGCTGGTCTTGAACCCTTGGACTCAGGCAGT
>CAUYQG010215649.1:0-20615 GCA_963574415.1 Tarsius wallacei | reverse complement strand
GCCGGGCTCGGTGGCTCAGCCTGTAATCCCAGCGCTTTGGGAGGCCGAGGTGAGTGGATTGCCTGAGCCTGCGGGTTCGAGACCCGCCTGGGCAACTTGGCGATACCTCATCTCTACAATAAATCAAAAATTAGCTGGGTGTGGTAGCATGCACCTGTAGTTCCAGCTACTTGGAAAGCTGAGGTAGAAGGATCGCTGGAGCCCAGCAGGTCGAGGCTGCGGAGGCCAGGAATGGTCACTGCACTCCAGTCTAGGCAACGGAGTGAGACTCCAACTCAAAATATAAATATAAATATAAATATACTTTTTTCCTAAGCAATCTGGCAAATCTGACCCGACAAGCACCACCATGGCTTTATTGAGAAGCAGCCTTAAGGCTTTTGTGATTTGTCCTCAACAGGTAATTAGAGTTGCCACCTGCACATAGTCTGATGGAAAGGACATCTTTATGTGTACAAATACATTTATGACTACTTGAGTGGCCAGGCGCGATGGCTCATGCCTGTAATCCCAGCATTTTGGGAGGCCAAGTCAGGAGGATCGTTCCAGGAGTTCAAGACCAGCCAGGGCATCATATTGAGACCTTGTCTGACAAACAACAAAAAAACTAGACGGATGTGGTGGCATATGCCTATAGTCCCAGCTACTGGTGGGGAGAGGTTGAGGCAGGAGGATCGACTAAGCCCAGGAGTTCGAGGCTGCAGTGAGCTATGATCACACCACTGCATTCCAGCCTGGATGACACAGTGAGACTCTGTCTCTGAAAAAAATCTGAATAAATAAAAATAAAAATCCCCTCTCTGTGAGCCCTTCCCTGATCACCTAGTCACCCTGTGCCCTGCCATACTCCTATCTGCCTCCTGGCTGAATTCTCCCCTGTAACACTTACCACCATATGACATGTTACTGGTCCTAAGACTATCAATTTAACCGCTCCCTAATCAAAAGAAAAAGAGAAAAATTTACAATGGCACTGAGAGATGAGATTACTAGTAATGCTTATCTTTCTCTTTATACCTTTCTGTTTTGTCTAATTTTTTCTCTTTTTTTAGGTTGGAAAATATAGTTTATTTAGAAAGTAAATTAGAGAGAGGAGATTAGAGAGAAGAGAGATTAACCTCCCCAAGGTACGGGGGAGCCAAAGCTTAGGAAGACATGACCAGGCCATAACTCAAAGAACACATAGTCAGACCAGAGCTTAGCAAGGTAATGGCCTTGTCTAATTTTTCTACTTTAAAGTTCTGCTCTTTTATTATACAAAGTTATGGAAAAGAAGCCATGTGTGGTAGCTCACGCCTATAATCCCAGCACTCTGGGAGGCCAGGTCGGGAGGATTGCTTGAGCCCAAAAGTTTGAGACCAGTCTGGGAAACAGTGAAACATCATCTCCATTTTTTTTTTTTTTTTTGAGTTGGAGTCTCACTCTGTTGCCCAGACTGGAGTGCAGTGGCTGCTCCCGGCCACCGCAGCCTCGACCTGCTGGGCTCCGGCGATCCTTCCGTCTCAGCCTTCCGAGTAGCTGGAACTACAGGCGCGCGCTACCACGCCCGGCTAATTTTTTAAATTTATTGTAGAGATGAGGTTTCGCCTGCCCAGGCCGGTCTCGAATCCGCGGGCTCAGGCAATCCACTCACCTCAGCCTCCCAAAGGCGCGGGATTACAGGCTGAGCCACCGAGCCCGGCTATTGAGAATTTTCTAAGCATAACCTTTTTAAACCTGGCAAGAAAGTGTTCTTGCACCCATTTTACAGATGAGAAATCAGAATCTGGGAGCTGCACAGCCAGAAAGCGGCAAAGCTAGGTCTCATCACTTGTCTCCCTAACTCCAAAGCCCAAGCTCTTAATCAATGTGTAACATAAACATCCATTTTTCCTAGGTCCCCCCTCGCCCCCAAACATGGTCAATGGTACATTACTTCCTGCAATTCTTTTGGATTAGTAACTTTTCTTGGGGCAGAAAAAGTGTTGGCCTGAACATAAAGTAGCTATAAACTACTGTTAACCAACTAAGAAAATCATAAAGGTCATCAAGCCAAGCAGGGAGTTTCCGGCCCCATTACTGCCACAATTTAAAGTGCAGAGAAATCTGCCAGGCTTACATCAGGGATTCTCAAAGTGCAGTCCCCAGAATCTCTGAAGATGGGACCCCGTGCCATCTGTGTTTCAAGAAGCTAGTTTGCCAGGTAATTCTGATGCACATGCTTGAGAACCGCTTGTTTAAATAAAGCAGTGAAACTACCTGTCTTTCACTTTAAAGCTGACTCATCTGCAGAAACAGAATAATGAGAGGTCCCCAAATATTACTCCAAGCTATTAAGTTAAACTAACATGGAATACCATTTTCCTGACACCATCCATTGAATAGGCCATTCACTCATGAGTCATTGGTAACTTGGGAAGCAAGTAAAAATGCTGAGAATATAATTTTGCCAGGAACAGGGAAAAGAGCCCATGGACTGGCAGAGTTGTTTTTAAATTCAGGCAAGGGGATGTGTTTTGTTTATTTGTCTGTTTATCAAGGTAAGAAATCTATAGGCTTTTATTGTTTCTTTCCAGCCAGAGTCTTAGTTTCCACTGAAGGACTTATATACCCTATTTGGTAGGACAAGAACACATCATTAAAAAACAGGTGCAAGCCGGCCTCGGTGGCTCAGCCTGTAATCCCGCACCTTGGGAGGCTGAGGTGAGTGGATTGCCTGAGCCCGCGGGTTTGAGACCCGCCTGGGCAACTTGGCGAGACCTCATCTCTACAATAAATCCAAAAATGAGCCGGGCGTGGTAGCGCGTGCCTGTAATTCCGGCTACTCGGAAGGCTGAGGCGGAAGGATCGCCGGAGTCCAGTGGGCCGAGGCTGTGGTGGCTGGGAGCAGCCACTGCACTCCAGTCTGGGTGACTGAGTGAGACTCCAACTCGAAATAAATAAATAAATAAATCAAAATTAAAAACCAAAATTAAAAACAGGTGCCATTCATTGGCATTTGCTACACGCCAGTCACTGTGTAGAGTGCCGTACACAGGTTCTCAGATTTCATTCTTGCAGCAATGCTATGAGTTAGAGATTGTTGTCCTCACTCTGCAGAGGAGAAAGCCGAAGCGTAGAGAGAGACATTAAGTGTAAACCATCAATGCTCATTTCAAGATTCCTGAGTCCCTAGGAGGCAATCCATTTCCTGAGCTACGTCTCCCTTTCCATCTCCCCTCTCTGGATGCTGACGCATCATTCCTTCACTCCAAGGCTGTCAGGTACAAGAAGTCAGTGCTCTAGATCTTCCTTCGTGGCCATTCCCACTCTTCCTTTAACTCCCAACATGGCATCCATTCTGGCTCATTTTAAGCCCAGTTTCTGCAAACCTGAGCTCTCCAACACCCAGACAGGTAGCTAGGAGGACTCCTGAGACTAGAGAAGGGAACAAAGAATGCCCCTGGGAGGGGAAAGGAAGAAGATTATTAGCAGTAGCAAGAGGCGTGACTTAACAGGATGTGGGAAATTTGTCAACCGTCATACTGAACATAAGCACACTGAACAGCTAGCAACAAGAACAGCAGAAAATATGCCTGGCTAATAGAAGAATTAAGGAAAGTAGCCATTTTTGTAAATAGCTTATGTCTGTTTCACTGCCATACGAGGGGGACCCAAAAAAACCCAGGAATTTATTTATAAAATGCTGTGTATTTATTCTTACATGTTTAAACTTCAGTCACTTTTCAAGTACTCTCCATGTGATGCAATACATCTATCAAGATGCTTTTGCCACTGCTCAAAACAGTTTTTGAACTCACCAATTTTGATGCCTTCCAGTGCTTCTGCCGTTTTTTGTTTCACCTTCTCCACATTGGTGTAACTTTTCCTTTTGAAGATTTTTTTTCACCCGGGGAAGCAAACAAAAGTCATTCAGGGTGAGATCAGATGAGTAGGAAGGGTGAGTCATAGGGGTCATGTCATTTTTGGTCAAAACCGCTGAACACTCAACGCAGTGTGGGTGCATTGTCATGGTGGAAGAATCAGTCACCTGTCTGCCACAACTCAGGATGTTTCTTCCACAAATCATGACATAACCTTCTCAAAATTTCCAGATAAAAACTTTGGTTGGCCACTTCATCTGGAGGAACAAATTCTGAGTGTATTACAAGGGGCCTGCCCACTAAAAAAAATTCCAGTTATTTTTGGGTCCTCCCTCGTACAGCACAACAACTAGGGTGTGTATTTTCAATGGATTGATTGCCTTTGTGGGTTTGGATTATTTTGCTGGAAGAGTGACTTTACTACTATGATGATGCCATATAGCAGTTTGCTAAACACACAGCACAGATGTCTGTTCCATATTTCAGAGTTGGAGGGACCGCTGATCATATCTGTATTTCCCTAGATTAAAGAACAACTATCCCCCAATGGTGCATACATTCCAATGCAAAAATACTAAAAAAAAAATTATCTTCATTTAGTAATGGACAAATATTTGTACAGATCCAGAAATGTGTTAAGCTCTGAGCAGCCACATTTCTGCCTACATTAAAAACCTCCTGGAGCCCGGGGACAGTAACTCACGCCTGTAATCCCGCACTTTGGGAGGCAGAGGGGAGAGGGTTGCCTGAACCCAGGGATTTAAGACCAGCTTGGGCAACTTGGCAAGAACTCATTTCTACAATAAATGAAAAAATTAGCTAGGCGTGCTGGCACGCGTCTGTGGTTCCAGCTACTTGGAAGGCTGAGGCCGAAGGATCGCCTGAGCCCAGCAGGTCGAGGCTGGGATGCCACTGCACTCCAGCCTGGGCGACAGAGTGAGACTCTGATTCAAAAAAAAACCCCACCAGGCTGCAGTTGAAAGATGACCTTCCATTTGTGATCGCTTGCTTTATTTGTGGTAGCTTCACATCTCTGATCACAGAATCTCCAGTAATGGACAGGAATTCCTCTGCCTGGCTTTCCTACCTTGTTCCCCAGTTCCTGTCTCCCAAAAGTTCTATCAACAGAGACCTTGCAACTTTAGAGAAAAAAAATGAAATACTAAGAACTGCAATCAATTAAGTGCTTACTGCATACACAGCACTGTGCTAAAAGTGATTTATATTATCTTATTTTAACAACCTGCAAGGTCGGCGTGGCTCTTACCTGTATGTTATAAAAGGGGAAATGAAGGCTTTGACCCAGGGCTCCCTAATTCCAAAAGACTTGCTCTTTGTTTCTGCAGAGGATTACCACATGAACAAGCAGACCCTTCAACCTGGGCAATGTTTAGAATGGATAGAAGCAGAGACGTATCCTTTCTGTAACCACATCTCTGAATGCTAACAACTAACAACTCAAGCACAGTGGGATGTCTCCTGCCATGGGTGCTAGTCCAGGGAAAGATCGCCCTTCCCACATGTTCCTTCACCCTATGTGGCACCCACTCTTAGGGACTGAGAAAACCCTACTCTCCCTGAAGGCAGGAACCCTTCCTAGCCTTACCCCTAGTCTGGAAAATGGGCACCTTGCCTATTCTGTCTTCAGTCTCTTCAGTTCTTCTCAGTAACTTGTCCAAAGGGTCTTCAGAAAGTCCGTTGATAAAACACAGAGCACATTTACACACAATGAA
Source organism: Tarsius wallacei (assembly GCA_963574415.1). Lineage (NCBI taxonomy): Eukaryota > Metazoa > Chordata > Mammalia > Primates > Tarsiidae > Tarsius > Tarsius wallacei. The sequence goes on along the minus strand of CAUYQG010215649.1, from coordinate 15,040 downwards.
TGGTGATGAGGCTCCCAGTTGGCGTACCAAAATCTACTTGACCTATAATGTACCCAAAAAGTGAAAATGTAACTGAACCCAGAATAGTGTCGAGTTTCTGCAGACCCCTAAATTTCTTCAAGCCCAGGCTTTTTCATGCTTCTTTAGTCCCGGAGCAGTGACAAACATGTAGTAGGAAATAATAACAGATAGTGTTCATTTGGGGGGTTGTTTTTGTTTTTGTTTTTGTTTTTGAGACAGTGTTCCACTCTGTTGTTCAGGCGGAGTGCAATGGCATAATCACAGCTCACCGCAGCCTCAACCTCCTGGACTCAAGCGAGCCTCCAGCCTCAGCCTCCTACATAGCTGGGACTACACAACACCATGCCCAGATAATTTTTCTATTTTTTTTATAGAGATGACATCTCGCTTTGTTGCCCAGACTGGTTTCAAACTCTTAGGCTCAAGCAATCCTCCCACCTCAGCCTCTCAAAGTGCTGGGATTACAGGCATGGACCACCACGCCTGGCAATAGCTAGTGCTTACTGAACATTCCAGGTGTTTGACAGTCATCTACATGCATGATCTCATTCACCATCACAGCAGCTCTAGGCAGTAGGCACAATTATTAGCCTCAGGAAACTGAGGCACAGAGAAGTGACTTCCTAAAGTGGCAAGAATGAGAAACGCTAGCAGCAGGAATAGACCCCCAGCAGTCTGCATCCAAAGCCTCTGTGACTCACCACAGCGGTGCTTTACTTGCCATCTGAGAGCCGGGAAGATGACCCGCGCGGCTGGGTGCAGGCTACATGGCGATCCTATAAGCAGTCAGACGGGAGTGAGCTGGCCAAGAGCTCTGGTGAATCCCTCCCAAAGGTGGGGAAGAGTGTGACAGAGACATCCACATGAACTTCTGTGCTCCAGACCCAGAGGGGTCCATAGAAAGGAAGGTGTCGCTGGGTATCCCAGGGAGGTGAGGAAGCTGCTTGAATGGGAGAACAAACAGATTGCTCCTTCTCCAAAGAGTTTCCACAGCCGCTCTGAGGCATGACCTTGGGCAAGTCGCCGAACTTCTCTGTAAAATAAGAGCCACACCAGCCCCCACCTCTAGAGTCTTCATGGGGAATTACATGAGATAATTCACCTGGAGTATTTCGCACAGTGCCTGGCATCCACTCACTGTGCATGTCCTCTTGGGATTATGACCATGATCGTGACCTCACAATTCCATTTGACTCTGGAAGACCCTTTGCAATTGACATTGTTAAGCCAAACTTGAAGGGAAAGAGGTTTTGCCCCTAAACTTGTACTGCTGCCCGGCAGCAGCAGGGCCCTTCCTCCCTTTCCTCTGTTAATGAGGGCCATAATTCCAGTCTCCTTCCCAGCAAAGCTCTTACCAGCACCACTGACAAGAGGCATCACGAATTGGCTAGGGTCCCGCCTCTTCATTTCCCCTTCTATACCCTCAGAGGTCAGAGCTAAAAAAAAAAAGCCATGAGATGGAGAAACGCTGGCAGCAGGAAGACAGCAGCCAAGCCAAGCAGGCCCTAAAAAGTCAGGCTTGAGGGCGGCCCATAATTTACTCGGAAATGGTCTCACTGGCGATGCGGGGAGGGGCGAGAACAGAGGCGGGAAGACAGATGCCCCTTGAAGTTTCTCATCAAAAATCTAATGAGCCGTACATTATGAATGCAATGGTGTTTTACGATCCACACTCCAATTCTTTAAAATGTCTAAGTCCAAAGCCGGCTCTCTCTGTTTGCTTTCATCCTGCAGCCAAGAGAAGGGTTGCTATCTTTGCCACTACCGATGCTATTATTTGATTGGCAAAAATAAAAATAAAAATCTAAGGCCAAAATTTATGGGCCCTAAATGCAACACTTGGCTGCACCAGCCCCTGTTATATGTTAGCTCAAAAGGCTTTTGGAAGACACAACAGACATGATATGTAAATAATTTCTCCTTTGTGTTCAAACCATGAACACGGACTAGCTAATTTTCATGGCATCCCTATGAGATAAGTGAGTTTTATTAACCTGCTCCAATTTTATTCTTCTTCAACATTTTAATCAGCCTAGATTATTATTTTAAAATATAGACTGGGCGTGGTGGCTCAAGCCTGTAATCCCAGCACTTTGGGAGGCTGAGGTGAGAGGATTGCCTGAGCCCACGGGTTCGAGAACAGCCTGGGCAACTTGTCAAGACCTCATCTCTACAATAAATCAAAAAATTAGCCAGGCGTGGTAGTGTGTGCCTATAGTTCTGGCTACTTGGAAGGCCGAGACGGAAGGATCCCCGGAGCCCAGCAGGTCGACATTGGGGTGGTCGTGAGTGTGCCACTGCACTCCAGCCTGGGCAACAGAGTGAGACTCCAACTCAAAAAATAAAAATAAAGAAGTATCCCCGTGAAATGATTTTTGCCAGTGCCCTATTTTTTCATCAGCTTTTCTTGTCATTGCTGGATTCAGCTAGCACAGACACTTTGCTGTGGAGTGGGGCAGATTACTGAGGTCAGAGAATCAAAGAAGGCACTGGCATGGGCCAACATAGATGGTGAGAGAGTCAGACAAGGGGACACAACCAGCCAGAAGTGTCAGGGAGAACAGTCTGGTTGGTGTCAGTACAGTCTACAAAGGCAATTGCATAGACAAAATGTGGGAGCCCAGTCTGAATAGCTGAGGATACAGGACATTCGACCACTGTAGAAGATTGTCCCCAAAAAGTGAGTACACATAACCCTTTCCCTCACCTCCCCAGGAGGAATGTCCTCCACTGCCCATTGATGGTGGGCTTGGCCACATGACTTGCTTTGTCCGATGGAGCAGTCGTAGGCATGATAAGCAGAGGATTGTGATGTGTTCGCATCGTTGGGCTTGTCCTCTGGGAATTCTAATGGGAGGAGTATCAAACTACATTGGAAGGACATGTGGAGTGGGAGATATTGCTAGAGCCATCTTCGGAAAATACAACTTGCCTAACCAGGCTCCATTAGACATGGAAGGGAGGCGTGGGAGAGGTTGGGGAAGGGTCGTCAACCTTCAGAGGCTGGCATTCAGACATCTTCCACACCAATGAAGGTCATGGTGTCATGGCCCTGCTGGCCACAAGCCTACATCCTACAGAAAATAGCACCCACCACTTTCTATCTCCTTATGTGGCTTCATTCTTCTTCATAGCACTTATCTCCTTCTTGGTATGTAATTGGTTGTTTATTACATGTCCCTCTCCACTAGATTGCAAATTCCAAAAGACCAGGAACTTTGTCTTTGTGTTCGCTGCTATATTCCAGAGTCTAGCATAGTGCCTGACACATGGTCAACATTCTAGAATTTCATGGAATGAATTAACGGATTAAAGAAAGAGGAAAATTTTAGTTCTGTGGTGATTGATTGATTAATCAGTGATCTTCTGTCACTAGAGTTCTGTGTTTTAAAACAGAATCAGGGTTGTCTGGTGTAGTCAGAAAAACCTGCAAATAAATTTTAGTCTCACCCCTCACCATCAGCGTGGGCTTCAAGAAGATATTTAAGAAGGGCAGCGAGTGGGTAGCAAGGTGGCTGGTATTAAAACGCATCATCAGTATAATCAGCCAATGGAAAGTCGGGGTCAAGTGGTAACACATTAACTAAGGGGATCCTTAGAAAGTGGGAATTCCACCTCCCTCATTCAGCAGAGGAGAAGGCTGACCCAGAGAATGGAAGGGTCTTGCCCAAGACCCCACAGAGCCAGGACGAAAACTTGGGAGGTCAAGTCTTCTGACTCATCAAACTATTGGGTTCCTTGGAACCCCAAGTTGCCAGGAATAGGCATGTATCTCAAAAAGTAGCCCAAGCACAAAGAGAAGTCTCAAACATACCTGTGTTTTCTCGTGTTGCTGCCCTGGATAACATCCCCTCAGCCACTGTTGTGTTATACAACAGTCTCACCTCAAGCATGTTTCTGTTTCTGTTCTTCCATCACAAGATTTTTTTCTTTCTAACCACAGGTGCCCACTAAGCCCACACACAGGTTTAGCCAGGAAGACGGAGTAGTCAAAGCCCGCAGGAATAACTTTATTTTTTTTTCTGAGTCAGTCTCCCTGTCGCCCAGGCTGGAATGCAGTGGCACACTCATGGCTACCGCACCCTCGACCTGCTGGGCTCAGGTGATCCTTCCGCCTCAGTCTCCCAAGTAGCTGGAACCACAAGCATGTGCCACCACACTCAGCTTATTTTTTGATTTATTGTAGAGACGAGGTCTTGCCAAGTTGCCCAGGCTGGTCTCAAACCCGTGGACTCAAGAAATCCTCTCGTCTCCACCTCCCAAAGTGCTGGGATTACAGGCATGAGCCACCGTGCCCGGCTTCCAGGGACAATTTTCAACCAAAGAAGAATGGGAGCCATTAGACAAATGCCCTAACCCTCCCTCCTATGGGTGGACAACTCAGGGAGCCATTCTGTAGGCTCTGACGGTCCCTGCAACGTTGAGCCCCCTTAGTCTCCGGCAGTGACCTTAATAATGCACACTTGATCGACTGTTTTCTTCTGCCATTGCACTATCTCCCTGTTCCTTCACACCTGTTGCTGGGATCTCCTCACAATTACATTCCTCTGTAAGTCTTTGACTTGGGCTCGCTTTTGGAGAAGCCTAAACTTATGAGATCAATCTGGTGATACAACAACCGTGTGAACATATCTTAGCTACGCAGACATTGATCAGTAGGGGTAAGTATGGAAGGTAAGGGTTAACTGAGATAACACAGACAGTGCCTGGCTGAATGCCTAACCATAATAGATGCTTACCCAAGGCTACCATGGTTTATCTATTCTAAGACACACCTTGTTTTTCTGCGTTCTAGCATTTCAAAAGGCAAGATGGATCTTAAAATCAGTGATATCTGACAACTGTAAATGGCAACATTTTTTTTTCCTTCTTAGAGATGCATGAATATTATATGCATCTTGCCAACACTGCCATTTTGGAGTCTGAAATTTGGTCATTCTCACTCAGCTTCTTCCTATGCCAGGAGTCAGAAAAAGGAAATAAATTGTCAAGGTACAAAGATAATACATAGAACGGAACTAATCCAGAAACCCATACCCCCCTACAGCCTAATAAACTTAACTATCCCCTAGCCAAGAGGGAAGGAGACAGAGAGAGTCTGAAGGTCTTTCAGGTAGCTGCTTGGACTCCTCCGAGTAGACAAAGCAGAGACTGGGCTTCATTCCTCCTCAGCACCTAAGCACCTGGATCAAGGTCACGCATCTGGTAAATGTTTGTTTATAGAAACAAAGTGAGGCGGATGGGGAGAGGCCAGAGAGGCCAAGATGGGGGAGCAGCAATTCCTGACAGAGCTGACCAGGCTCTTTCAGAAGTGCTGGGCAGTATGTACATCGCCTTGAAGACGTATGATGGTTGAACCAAACCTGTTCCCAAGAAAGGTTCTGTGGAGGCTTTGGCCCCTCAGACAAGTGTCTACTGAGAGCTACTGATGGGAAAAAGAAGATCAGCACCGTGGTGAGCTCCAAAGAAGTGAATAAGTTTCAGATGGCTTATTGAAACCTACTGGGAAAGTCGAGCGTGATGGTTCGTGCCTATAATCCCAGGATTTTTGGAGGCTGAGGCAGGAGAATCACTCGAGCCCAGGAGTTTGCTACCAGCCTAGGCAACATAGTGATACCTCATCTCTACAAACATATAAAAATAAAACCTACTGAGAGCTAACATGGACGGGCCACAAAAGAGGAACAAGAAGAACAAAAGTAAGGAGAGCATAGCTGCACAGTGCAGGGCACTGAATGTCCTGCTTTCGCCTATGAACCACTGAATTGCTGTTTTTCCTTTTGGCCACAGAGCCAGGTTTCTGTTTCCCCCACAGTAAGACTAGGGTCATTTTGGAGAGAAGGGTTGTAATGCCTACAGGGTAGTTGTGATAAGAAGCCAGGTTTTTTGTTTGTTTGTTGGTTTGGTTTGTTTTTTGTTTGTTTGGGGTTTTTTTTGTTTTTTGGGGTGTTTTTTAAGTTGTAGCCTCACTCTGTTGTCCAGGCTGAAGTATCGTGGCATGCTCACGGCCACCCCAGCATCGACCTGCTGGGCTCCAGTGATCCTTCCGTCTCAGCCTTCCAAGTAGCTAGAACTACAGGTGTGCACCATCACACCCAGCTAGTTTTTGATCTTTTTAATTGTAGAGACAAGGTCTCATCAAGTTGCCTGGGCTGGTCTCGAACCCACGGGCTCAGGCAGTCCACTCGCCTCAGCCTCCCAAAGTGCTAGGATTACAGGCTGAGCCACCAAGCCCGACCCAAAGCCAGTTTATTTTACATCTGGCTAATTGGTCTGTGCTGCATGGTTGTATATTTCTGGATTATAGGTTAAAAGTCTCAGTAGTCATCTCTGTAAAGGGCAATGTACCATTAAACACGTCTGTTTATCGGTGAAAGAAAGAGACAGATGCCAAGGTGATCTGTCCTACCTGTCTTGGAAGCACATATAGGAAATGGGCCAAAGACGGGGGTCATCTTTGGAACTTTGGAAACGGACATTCTAGTACAATTCTCGCACACAGGGGAGAGGCTCCCACTTGAGTGGGGACACCCTGGAGGCTACGAACCCTCCAGGGGATTGACTCACATCTGTCTCATCACCCACCTTCCTTCCCTCACTTCCGGTGGCTCTGAGGGCTCCCGACACAGCTGTCAGTGCCTTCTTCTCCCCCAGGCAGGCAACATTTCCCCCCTAGAGGCCTATCGGACTCCCACAGCACTTTGTACCCTGGCCTTTCCCTCCTTTTGCCCCCATCAAAATTTAACCACTCTGTTTCTCATTGCTTTGGGCTCAGACCACTCTCCAAGAAACCAGATGGATGCTGCTGGCATTCGGGGTTGATAATGAGTTATGCCTGCTAAGGACCATTTATATCTTAATAGGAACTTTCTATGCTTTAAGACCATCATGGCAAACATACGCTAAGTATCCATAGTGAACTCACAGGGGCACTGTGGGATATTTTTCAATTTTCACAGGAAGCACAGAGACATCTGTCAGACCCTGCATGAACGACTATTATTAAGTTATTTGACCTTACCTACTTAATAAACAGAACTGTTAGGTATTTTTTAGGCTTTTTTCATGAAAAAAGTATGAAGCACTAAATGTACTATCTACTGAGAAAGTCTGGGAACTTCTGCCCTGAGCCAAAGAAGTAGGTAAGGGTGACATTTGGAATACCTTAAAAAGCTCTGGGGGCCAAGCACGGTAACCCAAGCCCATAATCCCAGCACTTTGGGAGGCCGAGGCAAGAGGATTGCCTGAGTCCAGGGGTTTGAGACCAGCCTGGGCAACTTGACAAGACCTCGTCTCTACAAAAAAATCAAAAATTAGTCAAGCATGGTGGTGTGCACCTATAGTTCCAACTATTTGGAAGACTGAGTTGGAAGGATTGCCTGAGTCCAGCAGGTCGAGGCTGCTGTGGCCGTGAGCAGCATGCCTCTGCACTCCAGCCTGGGCGACAGAGTGAGACTCTGACTCAAAACAACAACAACAACAAAAAAAGCTCTGGGGAAAAGAATCTGTGACGTAAAGGACCCCTTCAGAGGCCTTAAATTATACCACGTAGATGAGTGTCCACCCTTCCAGTGGATCAAGGTCCCCAGCCCTGTTACCAAATTTCCAATCCCATCCTAGGTGACACCTGACTCCAGGACTATCTGTCCCTAAAAATGCAGCCTGACCACGACTCTACAGACAAAAAGGCATCTGCTTAGAGATTGTGAGTTTTAGTGGGTAGAGTTGGTGAAAGCCCTTCTCGTCATGGGAAGGAGCAGACAGTGGCCAGGTCCCAGATCCATTTCCATATGACCTTGGCCTTCCCAGACCATGTGATGTTGCCTCTATTTCCCTTCTACTATGCAGAGCCCATCTCTTCTTCAAGATCCAGGTATATGACATATATGTTACTCATGTTTATCCTGAATCTGAATTCTCCACTAAAATGTAAGCTCCAGAAGTCAGAGGCTTCATTTGTTCATGACTGTATAACCAGCACCTATAAGTAAGCACTCAGTAAATATACTGAATAAATGATCCAGAGTTGCATGAGAGAGTTAAGCCCTAATGTCCCAATCGTTCACTCTATAAATTAACTTTTCTACTACGCATCAAGGATGGCACTAGCTATGTGCCATTCTTGGAAAGGTTGAGAAAATAGTCACTCAAATCAATTTCTTTGTTTTTTTAAAATAGAGACAAGGTCTCACCATGTTGTCTCAAACTCTTGGACTCTAGCAATCCTTCCATCTCGGCTTCCCAAAGTGCTGGAATTACAGACATGAGCCACCGTGCCTGGCCTCAAATTACTTTCTATGTGCTGTCGGTCAGATGAGAAAACCTAGCTGAGAAAGCCTGAGTTTATGAGCAAATCGATGAATGAAAAGTCCTACTTCCTCCAAATAGACCCCTCTGATCGCCCCACCCACACAGGTGTCAAAACTCTCCCGTGTCTACTAAATACATCTTGGGTTGCAAGTGGTTAAGAACAAAAGGCTCCCACCTAGTGACTGCTGTGCACTTAAGGATGTTTGGCCACGCCTGTCAAGTGACTTTTGGGACCTCACATCTAATGGCCCTGTAAGCAGATCCAGCCTTTTAAAGGTTTCACAAAAGGGCATTCACAGTTGAGGCTGCAGTCTGAGTACTGTCTGGTACTGATAAGGTTGGCTGGGAATGCCCTGTCCTATCCTGTCCCCAAATCTAAAGCTCTTTGAGAAGCGGCCAAGCATTTGAGACCCACCACACAGCACTAAGTGCATTATCTTGTCTAAGCAAAGCATGAGAATTACATTAAGATCCCTGCTGACCTCACTGACTCAAAAAAAAAATAAAAGATCTGCTTTTATCTAGTGCATGGTCATTGCCCTAAAGAGAATCTCCTTTGTTCCATTAAAATTGTATTTGGCCTAAGGAGATTCAGTCCCTTGTGCAGTCTCATTTTATAAGGACAATTCTGTTTTAACTTTCTCTGGTCATTTTGAAACCCATCACCAGCAAGGAAAATGGGATTGCTATAATTAGCTTAGACCTCTAGGGTCTATCCAAGGCTCTGGGGATGCAAGTCTCCTAATCACTCAAAAAAACTGAGGAAGAAAATCAGAGGTCTTTTTTTTTTTTTTTTTGAATTGGAGTCTCATTCCGTCACCCATGCTGGAGTGCAGTGGCATACTCACAGTCACCCCAGAGTCGATCTGCTGGGCTGTGGCGATCCTTCCGCCTCAGCCTTCCAAGTAGCCGGAACTATAGGTGCATACTATCACGCCTAGCTAATTTTTTATTTTTTAATTGCAGAGACGAGGTCTCGCCAAGTTGCCCAGCGGGTCTCGAACCCACAGCCTCAGGCAATCCACTCGCCTCGGCCTCATAAAGTGCTGGGATAACAGGCTGAGCCACCAAGCCTGGCCCAGGGTTCTCTTAGCTAAGAAGCAAGGTGTGGGCACTGGGCATGCCATCAGTAGTATCCATCATTAAAGACTCCACAGATAGCACAGACTTTCAGGGTGAAAATAGCAACTTTAAGGTTGACCACCAATGGTAAAAGATAAATACAAGAAAAAAACTGCTATTATTATTTCTGGATCACTCTTTCAGAAGTTATTTGCCAGCTACAATGATTAAAAGAAGGGGGAAAGAAAGAAACCTAACTGTTTCTTTGAAGTGTTGCTTTTTTCCTTTTTTTTCTTTTCTTTTCTTTTTCTTTCTTTCTTTTTTTTTTTTTCTTAGTTGGAGTCTTACTCTGTTGCCCAGGCTGGAGTGCAATGGGAGGATCACAGCTCACCACAGCCTAGAACTCCTGGGCTCAGACAATCCTTCTGTCTCAGCCTTCCAAGTAGCTGGGACCGTAGGCACACGCCACCTTGCCCAGCTATTTACTTATTTATTTATTTATTTATATTTTTTTTCTGTAGTGAGATAAGATCTTGTTATGTTGCCTAGGCTGGTCTCAAACTCCTGGCCTCAAGCAACCCTCCTTCCAAAGAGCTGGGATTACAGGCATGAGTCACCCTGCCTGGCCCGAAATGTTGCTGTTTACTGCATATCGTTTATGTGAGCTACTATAGGTCAGAGAACAGTGTTTACATTCAGGTAGAGGGATTCGGGGTGACCCCATGGAGGAGGGAGGGTTTGAACCGAGCTTTGAAGGACAGCTAAGACCACAGCAGGATTTCAGACTGAGGGCATGATGGTACAAGGAGGAAAGCATAAAAAACATTTCTCTACAGGAGTAGGGAAGTATATCGTTTTCCATTGCTGCTTTAACAAATTACCACAAACTTGATGCTTAAAGAACACGAATTTTTTGGCCAGGCTTAGTGGCTCATGTCTGCAATCCCAGCACTTTAGGAGGCCGAGAAGAGAGGATTGCTTGAGCCCAGGAGGTCGAGGCTGTGGTGAGCCGTGATCGTGCCATGGCACTCCAGTCTGGGCGGCAGAGTGATATCCCAACTGAAAAACAAGCAAGCAAACAAACAAAACAAACAAGCAAAAAAAATGCAAATTTTTTTCTTATAGTTCTGTAGGTCCGAATATGACTTAGGTTCAGTGAGCTAAAATCAAGGCATGGAAAGGCTACGTTCCTTTCTGGAGGCTCCGAGTAATAATCCATTTCCAGGCTTTTGAGACCGCTTCCATTCCTTGGCTCTGGCCCTCTTCCTTCATCTTCAAAACTGGCAACAGTGGACTGAATTCTTTTCCTGCTGCCACTCTGGTTCTCTGTTCTCAAGGATTTAGGTGATTAGACTGGGCCCTGGACAATCCAGCATAATCATCCCACCTCAAATCCTTAATCCTAATGATATTTGCAAAGATACCTGCACACGCATATTTATTGCAGCATTATTCACGACAGCAAAAACATGGAACCAACCGTGCTCCCCATAGAAAGAGGACTGGATAAAGAAAATACGGGCAGGGCTCGGTAGCTCAGCCTGTCATCCCAGCACTTTGGGAGGCCGAGGCAAATGGATTGCCTGACCCCACGGGGGTTCGAGACCAACCCGGGCAACTTGGTGAGATCTCCTCTCCACGACAAATAAAAAATTAGCTGGGCGTGATAGCATGAGCCTATAGTTCCAGCTGCTTGGAAGGCTGAGGTAGAAGGATTGCTGGAGCCCAGGAGGTTGTCGCTGGGGTGGCCATGAGCGTGCCACTGCATGCCAGCCTAGGCGACAGAGTGAAACTCCAACTCAAAAAAATATATATATGGTACATTTACACAATGGAATATTATACAGCCATAAAGAAAAAACAAAATTATGAACTTCGCAGCAACCTGCATGGAATTAGAGTCTATAATACTCAGTGATTTATCACAGAAACAAAGATCTGAGTACCACACGTTCTCACTCATAAGAGGACCCTGAACATTTATCATAATACAATAAGAAAGGGATTGGCAGTAGTGGGACACTGCCAGGGGATGGGGGGGCACATAACATCAACAAGGGTACCCACACTTTACCTGTACAATGACCGTGTATGTTCCTAACCTTGAATTGTACCCCACATTTTTAAATTTAAAAATAAGAGGAAAAAAAGATAACATACAAGGGGGACCTCCCCAAAACCCAGAATTTATTCATTAAAAAATTTATTCATAAAAAATTTATTCTTACATGTTTAGAATACACGCATTGAGACACTTTCCCCACTGCTCAAAACAGTTTTTGAGCTCATCAGTTTTGATGCCTTTGAGTGCTTCTGCTGTTTTCTGTTTCACCTCTTCCACAGCGGCAAAACATTTCCCTTTGAGGACTTTTTCCATCCAGGGAAACAAACAAAAAAGTCCCTTGGGGTGAGATCGGGTGGAAAGGGAAGGTGGGGGACAGGGGCTGTGCTGTTTTGGGTCAAAAACTGCTTGAACACGCAACGCAGTGTGGACAGGTGCGCTGTCCTGGTGAAAGAACCAGTCACATGTGTGCCACAACTCGAGCTGTTTCTTCCACAAAGCAGCCTCTCACAACAACACGAGCTGGTACACTGCTGCCGATGGGCTCCTAGAACACTTACCTAGCAGGGGAAGCCTGTACGACAAGGGGTCCGCCCTCCAAAAGATACTTCCGGGTTTTTTTTGAGTCTGCCTCATCCTCACAGGGTGGATCAGGCATGGACCTCTTTGGGGCCATTATTCTGCCTATCACAGGAAGGAAGGCAGCTGGCTAGAGAATTGTCTCAGCAGAGGGATCTAGGCGTGAGGAAGGAAGAGGAGGTAAAATTCCCACATCTGTGACACTTCCGGGTCTAGAGTTTTGAGATGATGGAACTTTCTAGATTCTCAATTCATATTCCCTTCATCCTAAAGATCTTACTGTCTGGCCTAGAGCTTCCTCAGACACCAGATGTGGCTGTGTGCTTCTCCTTTCCAGTTTGGTAATGCAAAAGAAGTGGCCCTCCACCAGCTCTGCCCCTCTGTCCACCAGAATAGGTTCAGGCCTGCTATGATAATACGTCACCTCCAGTTCTCAGTAGCTTACGACAACAAAAGTTTTTTCTTGCTCATGCCACCTGCCCACCATAGGTTGACTGAGAAGTTCTGCTCCAAATCCCCTCCCTCAAGGTCCCAGCCTGCCAGAGCTGCCACTGTTTCAAACACTGCCAGGTGCCACGGCAGAGGGAATGAGAGTTCTGAGGCGTCTCACACCCGCCATTGAATGCTCCAGGTTGAAAGCGACACATGTCAATTCTACCCACACCTCGTTGGCCTGAATTCTTCACATGGTGACACCCACACAAAAGGCCAGGGAAGTGTAAGCCCGCCATGTGCCCAGGCAGAGAGCTGGAAATGTATGAGCAGCATTCATGACTGCTACAACCCCTCCTCCAATGTTTATAGGAACAACACCCATATTCTTCCAATGTCTTGGGTTTCAGCCCTTGGAGACCTTTTTAACTAAACTCTTATAGTCAATCAAGTGCCGAGTCCTGTCCACTCTTGCTTCATAGTATCTCTGTCACCAATCTCATATTTTCCATTAGCACTCTTACTACCTGGTCCAGGCAACAGAGTATAGGACCATGTTTTCCAAATTTTTTTCACTATGACCCATAGTAAGAAATGCATTTTACATCAAGACCAAGTACAAACACACATGTACACCCCCCACACACACACTCAACTGAAAGCAAAAGTTAATAAAGTTACCATTGTTCTGTTCTAGTCTCTTTTTATAATGCTGGTTATGATCTGTGTATTATTCAGGGTTCTCCAGAGAGACAGAACCAATAAGATGATCGATGATTGAGATAGATAGATAGATAGATAGATAGGTAGATAGATGGATGATATGAGAGAGGATTTATTAGGGAAATCAGCTCACGTGATTATGGAGGCTGAGAAATCCCAAGCCAGGCTGGGGAACGAGGGAAGCTGGCAGCATGACTCGGTGCGAGTCTGAAGGCCTGAGAACCAGGGAAGCCAATAGTGCAGCTCTCAGTTTGAGGCTGAAGGTCTGAAGACCTGGGTGGCCACTGGTGAAAATTACACTGTCCAAAGGCCAAGGAACCTGGAGTTCTGGTGTCCAAGGGCAGGAGAAAAAGGGTGTTCCAGTTGGGAGAACGAGAGAGAAACAGCAAGAGAAAGAAGAAGGGAGAGAAGGAGCAGGAAGAGGAGGAGAAGAGGGAGAAGAAGAAAGAGGAGGGGGGGCGAGGGGAGGGAGGGGGGGGGAGAGAGAGAGAACTCGTACACCTCCACCTCTCCTCTGCCTTTTTGTTCTATCCAGGCCCTCAGGCGAGTGGATGGTGCTGGCTTGGAGAAGGTGAGGGTGGGTCTTCCTTATTCTGCCCACTGGTCCACATGCCAATCTCTTCCAAAAACACCCTCACAGACATACCCAGAAATAATGCTTTACCAGCTATCTGGGCATCCCTTAATCCAGTCGAGTTGACACGTAAAAGTAACCATCACGGTTCCATGAAATTGATTTTGCAAATTACTAAAGGGTTGTGACCTACAGTCTGATGACCATAGAACTCCTATGTACTTAGAATTGAACCTGGTTCAAAAATGACTTCACCACTAACTACTTAGGTTTAGGCATCATCTCAGCTTTACTGCTATAGCAGTGATACCTATCGCTGTAACCAAGCTAATCCCTCAGGTGAGGATTAGCTTGATGACAAGTTCCTGGTACCTAAGACTATATAGAAGTATTAGTCTTCATTCTTCTTCACCTTCCTTTTGAGTTTCTTTTGTTCATTATTTTATTCATTAATGAAAAGTTTACTAAGATCCTGTCACTTGAAAGAAGGTGTGCTGGGCACTGGTGTTACAAAAATTCATAGGGCATAATCCATGCTCTTGCAGAGTTCACAAACTAATGGAGGAGACCAACATATAAACAAATGATTGCCGGCCAGGCTCGGTGGCTCAGCCTGTCATCCCAGCTCTTTGGGAAGCTGAGGCAAGTGGATTGTCTGAGCCCACAGGTTCGAGACCACCCTGGGCAACTTGGCAAGACCTCATCTCTACAATAAGTCAAAAACCAACCAGGTGTGGTAGTACGCACCTGTAGTTCCAGCTACTTGTAAGGCTGAGGCGGAAGGATCGCCTGAGCCCAGTAGGTTGACACTGGGGTGGCTGTGAGCATGCCACTGCACTGGCCTGGGCAACAGAGTGAGACTCCAATTTAAAAAAAAAACCCTAAAAAAACAAATGATTGTCATAACATGGGAGACCTTCAATTATAGAAGAATGAAAACAATTTTGTGGAAATTAGAGGAAAGGCGACACGCTCTGCTTAGAGAAGTGAGAGAGATTAACACTGATTAAATCCTGCTTTGATCATGTGACTTAAAATCCAGATTCCTAGCCAGACTTGGTGGCTCAGCCTGTAATCTGCGCTCTGGGAGGCTAAGGTGAGTGGATTGCCTGAGTCTGCGGGTTCAAGACCCGCCTGGGCAACTTGGTGAGACCTCATCTCTACAATAAATCAAAAAACTAGCCGGGCATGGTAGCGCGTGCCTGTAGTTCCAGCTACTCGGAAGGCTAAGGCGAAAGGATCGCCGGAGCCCAGCAGGTCGAGGCTGCGGTGGCCGG
>CAUYQG010215646.1:0-17244 GCA_963574415.1 Tarsius wallacei | reverse complement strand
TCTACTTTTATGGAAAAAATGCTTTGTAATACTTTCTAGCTATCATTATTCTCTCTGGAACTACAATAAGTGAGCTCACAGATATTTTCATAACCATTTAGATGTTTGCCAAATTTTCTTTCTTATCTTTAAAATCCTCATACTTTATTGTGCATCCGCAGAGTGTTCAAACTTCACTTCCTATTTACCCATAAAATGGTGCCTGTTGTAATCTACCTGTTTTTGTGCTTGATATTATTAATAATGTAATGTTTGTATTAATGTCCTAGAGCCCATATACAGTGTTGGCATGTAAAATTAGCTTTTAACAATCAAAACTTAACAATTATATTTTCAGTTATCTGTCATATTGGGGTAATTGATTTGTTTTGTGTTACAAATTGGGAGATTTAAATTTATTATTGTAAAAGTTTACCACTTTTGTAACCCATTATTCTGAATTATTAAGATTATTTTGAGCTTTGTCTTTTGCCATTAAGTGTACTATATATCCTCCTGAACTTGTTAACATTCACAGAATTGCTACACAAGACTTTATTACCTTCATTTATATCAGTTGTAAAAAGTGAAATGGTTTAGGTATCAGAACACAGTTCTGTGGCATTTCATTAGAGACATCTCTTCATATGTCAAAAATGCCTCAATTTATTCATTCGAGGTACAATTATTCAGATACAAATCAAATTCTACTGTTTTTTATTGGCTATAAAAATTATGATATTAAACAATGTTTTGCTTCAGTTTATATGTAGATTCTATTCATTTACAAATGTGGCATGCCATATTTTAATAAACTTATCCTAGGTCCCAGTGGAAAAAAAAAAAAAAGAAAGGTGTCAGGATAAAAACGAAGGCACTTGTGTTAAAAAGCAAATAAATAAAAAACCCTGGCAAGTAGAGCCAGAAAGGCTATAACGGAAGGTTCTCATACATAGATGCCTGATGACAAAAGTTATCACAAAAGACTCAGCAAAACTGCAGCCTTGCACAAAGGCCATCAAGACCTTGCACAAAAATACTCCTGCAAAGACACCTGCCCAGCAAATCCCTGGCCGACTTAAGCAGGCACCAGCCCGGTTATTGATGCTTGCAGCCAAAGGTAGTTATCTCAAAAGCAACTCTGTAATCCTTTCTGTTTTTTCTTTACCCCCCTGAATGTATACATAGTTTACTATGGCATTTGTATTCCCACTACAATATCCTTGTCCCAAGTAAGTATTTTCTTTGAGTGAGCCCTTCTTTGCTATTTAAGCTGACACCTCAAATTTTCTGGAATGCTACACATACGTTAATGTACAAGTCAAGCACCTGAGAAAAGCCTGCTGTATTAGGAGGTGAGGCCCGTGGAGGGGGGACAGTGAAGAACACCACAAAACACTGGCAGAGCTTTCTGCAGCTCAGTCACTCGTTGGGAGCATGCACACCAAGACACGCTGCAGCAGTTTTCAGTGCATAGCAGAGATCACTGTTCGAGATCTCACACAAGGGAACATGTCTTTCGAGGAAGACTAGCACTTGGAATTCTGAGGCACTCTCCATCAATTTGAGCCCTCTGTGCGTTCCACTGTGTTGAGGCGTTGCTTCTCTTTGTGGTGGGTCCCCTGGAATATTTCTTAAAAGTGAATCTTCACTTTAAATTAGATGATGGCTGCCTCAATGTTACAGTTCAAAATTTACATCCCTAGGGACAAACATAGCCTTGATATGGATGAACAGAATCCTCATCACCTGGGTGACCACATTTGTGTTGGACCCTGCTGAGTCCTCAAGCAGCTGGCATGGAAACAGCCTGCAAGAGACGCAGAGTGATGAAGGGCACGCTTATTGAGCGCTTTGGGATGGTGCTGGCTAGGCTTTTCCTGTCGGCTACCTATTTCCACAAGACAGACGCCCAGCGTCTTCAACCCTCAGCCAGCTAAGGACAGGACTTCCCCCAAGGTGACAGGTAACAAGCAGAGAAGTCCTCTATACTTGCCTGACCTCTGTTCTCCTGCTCCCTGTGGGGCCTGCTTCTGTGACATCCACGGGGTGGCAAGGTGGATGTTAACTCATTAATGAACAAACTCTGAAGGAGAGATTACTGTAGGAGAAATGGGACTTCATATTCTCTCTGCACACACAGAATAACTCAAACCTACCAGAGAGGAGAACTTAGGTGCTTTACTTTAATGACTGGCTAGAAACAGCTGGTCGTTAGTGTGCCCAGCTATGTAGTGTATTGATATAAACATGTATTTACATGTTTGTTTTTTTCAACAATTCAGTGGTTTGTTAATCCCCATTCAAAATATGAGGGGGACCCAAAAGACCCCTGGAATTATCTTTTGGAGGATGGACCCTTGTAGTACAGACTTCCCTGCTAGATAAGTGCTCCAGGAACCCACTGGCATCAGAGTATCAGCTTGTGTTTTTGTGAAAGGCTGTGTTTTTTTGGAGATTCTGTCAACACATTTGCCCACTTCATGATGGGTGATTTATGAGCACACTTGTCCATGCTGTGCTGAGTGTTCAGCAGTTTTTAACCCCAAACAGCATGAAGTCTGTGCCCACTCTCCCTATTCAGCCAATCTCACCCCGAATGACATTTTTTTGGTTGTTTCCCCAGATGAAAAAAGTTCTCAGAGGGAAATGTTTTGCCAACGTGGAAGAGATGAAATAAAAAACAGCAGAAGCACTAAAAGGCATCCAAATTGATGAGTTAAAAACTGGTGCAGTAGAAAAAGCATCTTAATAGGTATACTGCAGCAAACAGAGAGTACTCTGAAGGTGACTGGAGCTTAAACGTGCAAAAATAAATACACAATTTTTCATAAGTAAATTCCAATTTTTGGGGCCCTTCCCTGTAATCATTTTTGCTTGCTTTAGAAAACTCCTGCTCGGGTCTCCGCGACTACCCGTGGCTGACTCAGCCTCTGTGTGGGCTTCCTCAGGCTCCCAGAGACTCTCAGGGTGGAGACATGTGCTCGCGTCAAGCATAGAGCACCCATCTTTCTCCTTCCTCAGGTAGGACTCGAGAATTTCAATGATTTGTCCAGGGTATCTATGCAAAGGAAGACTGAGGGACTTGCACTTTCCAGAAGATGAATGTAGAGGGTGGAGGCCAGAAGGCAGGAGGCCGAGGCTCAAGGGAACTTTACCTCCATGTTCTGGCCACTCCTGTAGAGCTGTGGCTTGGTCAGCAGCACGTCGGCTGGCACGTCCTTGTCTAGCACCCCAGTCACGAGCTGGGGAAGCGATGAGAAGAGTAGATTAAAGAAGATTAGATACCACTGGTCGATCATGGTGGATGCAGAGAAGCCACAGTAAAACTGGAACCAAAACAAGAGGCCCACGAACATCTGAAACCAAGAAAGGAATCATGAGAACAGAAAATCTTTCATTACCCTTGCAGATTCTCACCCAAGGGATCTGACAGCTCTGCAGAGTTTTTTACTATAAAGATTAATCGTACAGGCAGCAATTTCTCCCAAAGACAGCCCTGGCCTCGGCCCCACAGTTGCCCTCTGCCTCTCTCCTCCCTTCATTCTCATTCCCTATGCTGAGAGACTGCCAGTACGAATTCGAGTTCCCAGGAGCGGCCCTTGGAGGGCTGAGGCTTTGTGCTTGATCACTAACGTAAAACAAAATCAGGCTTGATGGGGGACTAGGGCCACCTGCCTGCACTCCAGTGGCTTCTTCTTTAGTACACCTTCTCTGCCCGTGACCTCAAGGCCTACCTGTCCCTGAAGCCCTGACCCTGTCTCCTCTGTAGTTTATATCCTTCCTGAGAAGAGCAATGGGAAATTACCGACACCGATGGAGGGGAGGACACATCCCAGGACAAGTGCAGAGCCAAGGACCACATCAACAGTGCTGTGCTGGTGGGTGAGCTATAGCACCACCTCTGGTCCTTCCAGTGACCCCTGCTGGGCTGAAGAGGCTCAGAGAGATGAGCGGCAACCTCAAGCCCCGCTCAGCAGGGGTTGGGGCTGAACTGGATCTCTCCTCACTGTCACTGGATCCCTCCCTGAATGTAGTGGCCTCAGTGCATTTCCATGGGGGGCCAGGCAGCTTAGTGGCTACAAATCATTCTTACACTTAGGAGCTGTGCGACTTGGCCCAGCTCATTTAAGCCCTCTGCCTCAGTTTCCCGGCCTATAACATGGGCGTACCGGTGACACCGAGCCATGGGGCTGTGAGGATTACAGGACCTGATGTATCCGAAGTATCCGCAGAGTCCCTGCACACTGGAGGGGCTCACCTGCAGTGCGGTGTTGCTGGTGTTAGTCTCGTCAGTGCCTTTATGTGAGGCTCAAGCAGAGCTGGTATCTTATCTCACTTAGAGAAAAGGAAACGGGGGAGCCAAGATGTTAAATGACCCTCTCATGGTCACGGTGTGAGGAGCAAACCCAACTTGCTCAACACAGATGATCTTGGCCTGGAGGGTGTGCCCAGCACGGTGGACACAGTCTCTGCTGGGCACGGTTTTGGCGCTGGAGCTGCAACGCTCTACATGCTGGCCCTGCTGGGTCCCTTAACCTCTCTGAACTTTTGGCTTCCTAACCTGAGAATGGCATGCTGTGAAGATGAGGAGAAATGGTAGCCTGTGTTGGCAGCACCCACCCGGGCACATGTGTTCCCTGTCCTATTTCCACCCGAGCCTTAGACCTCTTCACGTGCAGCTCTCCCCTGTACACCGAAGACGGTCACACATGGATTGTGCTCATTGCCTTCCCTGCCTCACGCGGGCTGACTTTCTCTCACTCCCCCACAGGCTCAGCCTCACGAGTCATCGGTGAGCAAACGGAGTCAAGAGAAAGAGGAAGAAAAACACTTTGAGAATTGAGATTTTTTTTCCCTCTAGTTCCAAAAAGCTTTCTTCCCAAACCACTGTTGCTATGGAAACTTTTCTTCGCTGCTTTTCAGTGGAAAGGAAGGCCAACTTATTCCTCAAACAAATGAATTTCTGATTTCGAGAGGCAGAGTGATTATCCTTGAACTTCTCACAAAGATTAATGCTTGTTAACAAAGACCCTGCTCTTTATGGCATAAAAACAGGCACCCCCTTCTCCCTCCCATGCCCTCCAATGGAGACATACTCATTGTGGCAGGAAGGAGGCTGTGCCTGTCACAGGTGGTCATTCTGGCCTTTGCATCGTTGAATGGTTTGGCCTATATCATTCTTGCCATCCTCCATCTGAACAATCTTTTTTTTTTTTGAGTTGGAGTCTCAGTCACCCAGACTGGAGTGTAATGGCCACTCCCAGCCACCGCAGCCTCGACCTGCTGGGCTCCGGCTATCCTTCCGCCTCAGCCTTCCAAGTAGCTGGAACTACAGGCGTGCGCTACCACGCCCGGCTAATTTTTTGATTTATTGTAGAGATGAGGTCTCGCTTGCCCAGGCGGGTCTCAGGCAATTCACTCACCTCGGCCTCCCAAAGCACGGGATTACAGGCTGAGCCACCGAGCCCAGCCGTGAACAATCTTAATTAGGAATTACAGAGATCAGCTAGCTCAACTTATATGTTTTATTTTTTAATATACACAAAAAAATTCAAAAACAACAAATAATGAGCTCATGACCTCGCTATCAAGTGACAGAAACAGGGCTGGGTTTGCCCTGGCCCATCCCACTCACCTATCTCCTCCTGTAGACCCCAGAACCTCTAGGCTCACAATTGTTTGCTGGAGGCCTCGCCGGGCCAGGGACTCAGTGCCAGGGGTGGGGGAAAGGAGGTGTGAACCAGCAGGCTCAGGGCAGCACGCACAGACTTCCACAGACAGTCCCAGGTAGAAACTAACCCAAATTACAATGTCTGGAACTGAACACACTACACTAGACGTGCTCTGATTGGTTCTGAACATCCATGTTCATTTGCTGGAAAATGTTTTGCAAAGCGGGTGAGTGGGGGGCAGGAAAGGCCAGGAACAGAAAGGCCAGTACAGCCCCCAGAACAAACAAATAAGAATGTGAGCGAGAGGCGTTCTGACGGCATTGGAGAGTTGGTTAGCATGGAGATTTTCATATGAAATTGGGGGAGAAGTATACATTTTAATTAATTTATTTGATTCTTTTTCAGAAACGTAAAAGGCAATCTTGACAGTGGAGTTCTGGTATCTAGACAGCTAGATTTATGGGACTACCCTGGAAGGTCACTTGCCTCAAGAGCTTATTTATTTTTCTCCTTGTTTATACATTCATCTGCAAGCTATCAGAGGCAGGAGCCACAGTGAATAACTCACAGCCCCCCAGCAGAATATCTAGAAATCTCTCGTATGTGGGGCAGCATTCTAAGATGGCCACGTGGTCCACCCTGCAGGGCTGTGGAGAGGCCCAGCTGCCAAGGAGTGATGAAGGAACTGAGAGTTAAATGTGAAGAGTCACATGAAACAGACCAGGCAGGGCCCTGATTCAAAGCCCCTAGAGAGACAGAACTGTCCTCAGTCATGCTGGCCCAAGCGTGATATCACTGGAGGGGTCAATTTAGCTACAGACTGAGTTGGCCAGAGGGGAAACACCTGTCCTGCAGGCCCAAGAAGGAATGCTGAGGCCTGGTGGATGGTCCCCTCCTGCATGTCTGGGGCTCCGGGATCCAGGGCTTACCTGCCTGGCTTGGTTGGGTGTGTCCTGACAGAGGCCACGCAGTGCAGGCAGCACTGCCTAGCTAAGTCTCTCATTCAGAAGCACACTTCTGCTTATCGTGTGACTTTCTCTGTCCACTCCAGAGAAGACTCTGACTGGAGGCCTCTCGTGTATAGACAGCTCAGCACAGCTCCTGAGAAATACCTGGGCAGAGTGCTCAGGAGCTTGGGAGTGAAAGTCAGCAGCCCAGGGTGCATGCCGCCTCAAAGGCTTACAGCTGTGTGACTGTGCCAGCTGCTGGCTTCATGACTGTTCACTTCCACAGCCACAAGTGACTTTCTAGGGAGATTTACTTGACTCCACCACCTTCCCGCTCAGAGGTGTAGCTACATGTGCCCCCGTGCAGACTCAGCACACAGAGGGCACATGGCCAGGCTGAGACTGGGGGACATTCGCAAAGGCCACAGAGGGTGGAGCAGATGGAGAGCCAAGGGGCGAGGGTCCCACCAGCTTTGGGTCTTTCGATCCCAAACCTCTGAAGATGAACATCAAATACCTACTGTGTTTTTGTAGAAGAAGTATAGCACCATGTTGGCAAGACGGGAATAGCACCAGTGTCCGTGAACAATCAGGAGCCTCTCCAGGTGTCGGAACCTCGGCACCGCAAAGTCGCTGGCCATCACTGCCTTGAAAGGGAGGGGAGTGCCCATTACTGGTGATGCCTCACCTAGCATGGGGTCTGTCATCTCTCCCCAAGATACAAGCAAAAGACATGGAAGGAAAAATCCAGTTTCCTACACATGTGAGCGTGGCTGGCCAAGGCCTGTGTCACTGTTGTCCCCCTCGATCTCAACCTCACAAAACGCTCCAGTTCAGGGATATCACTTCAAAGGACCCACTTAAGGTTTCAAAGACATCACTGATGAATTTCAAAAGGTTTTATTTTTTTCACGCTTTTTAAAAAAAACCCAAGCCCCAAATCACAAGAGGTGCATGAAATGTCCCTGCCTTGCTCCACCCCCGATATTATTTTCTTCTAAGTCTACCATTATCTCAACTCAAAGATGAACCAAGGCTGCTCCTTCCAAGCACCAGAGGCAGATGTTCCCCTGTTCTGGGAAGTGCATTTTGGGTTGCTCTCCTCAGGAGCCTTGAATGACAGGTCCAGCCAGGCTCCTCTGGCCTTCCATGCAGCCCCAAACCAAGATATGGCTGCAGGCAGTGGATGGTGGGCAGGGTGGAGTACAGGCAGCAAGGGTCCTTTATAGGCAGAAAGGTGAAGGTCTGAGGTGGAAGTGTCCCCTGCACTCCAGCAAGCAGTAAGAGCTGAGTAGGCCAGACAAATGCCATCAAAACAAGACCTTCTGTCTCCAGAATAACTTGAAACCCACCATATAATGAATTTCTTTATTGGGGGAAAAAAATCAAACAAAAATGGAAGGAAAAGCTAGATTTCTGCTTATCTTCAGAGGGTTATTGTACACAAAAAGGTCAATCGACCTTTAAAATCTAACTGATTCCCCTACATTCAAATAACACATAGGAAAAAGGAAGTAAATTAACCCTGTGTGGTATGCCTGAAATGGAAGTGTCATTAAACACGGCTGAAAAGTGGAAAACCTTAGAATGTCAGTTTTCTGAACCAAAAGTTAAGGATTTGAAAGTAAATGTCTCCATAGCTTTTCCTGTCAACACAGGGGTTTAAAAGGCTTTGTATGCTCTTTAATGCTTCATTCACTTGTCCCGTGATTCATTCTCTCAAAAATCATTTATTAGACCCCACTGCTGCTAGGCAGAGACTTCGAGACACAGAGACCATCAGACATGGTCCCTGTCCTCCATGGACTCAGTCTAAAAATTCAGGAAAGGGAGTAACTGTTAAGAAATGTAACAACCCACAAGGTAGACCTCTTGACTAACTTTGAAGAAGAAACCCCAGCTCCCGAGAACTGCAGACAGACCCCTGCAGAGGATGCCGCAGGGCTCGTGGCCTTCTGCTCCTTTCTACCCCAAGTCCAGACCGCAGACACAATGCTTGTCCCTCTGTCAAAGCTCCCAGCTGCCCTGGAAATTCCATGAAAGCCAGATTCAGAGATGTTGGAATCACTCTGTACTCCTTGCCCCCAGTTAGTGCTTGGCTCTAGAGGGTAGGTAAAGACACGGGGAATTGGATGAATTCATGGAGACTGAGCCCTCGCTCCCTGGTCAGGACAGCCTCCCCATCTTGCCCTCTGACCTCTAACATCCCTCTGCCTCAGCATCCTACCGGCCATCTCTCAAAGAGTCCGGCACACAGTCCCTTCACTTATGGAGCTGACTAAAACGGCAGCAACAGGGTCCTAGTCACCTGAAAAGCCTCAGCATGTACAACAATAAGAAAAGGCATCAAGTCTTATCTAGTCTCATGTAACACACCCCCAGTAAAGAGGTGCAGCTTTAGACAAACACAGAAGCACCCAGCAATGTCTTCGCTGGAAACTCAGCCTCTTCAAAGCTGTGTCTCAGGCCAAACCTCTCACCAAGATCTCAGGGTTCATCTCCCACCTTGACGAGGGGCTGGGGCGGCAGGCCAGTCCCTTTCTCGGCCACATGCTCAACATTTGACTCTCTGATACAAAACTGTCAAGTTTTTCTGCACATGAGGTCGACAGGTACTGCCCTCGTTGGCTTTTCACTATGGGAAATAGTGAGGATAGGGCAATGCCAGAAAGCCAGAACTAATGAGTCTCAGTGAACCCTGGAGAGCTCAGGAGCTAAGGATATGAACGCCCTGCACAGTAAAACAATCCATGTATAACTTTGACTCCTCCAAATTTAACAACTAATAGCCTACTGTTGATCGATCACATAAACAGTCAACTAACACATAGAAGTGTACCTTATATATCTTATGCATTCTAAAAATCAGAATGTTGATCTGAATTTTAAAAAATATTTCTAGGTTATGTGGTTCAGTTGTGAATTTTTTCACATTTTCACAAATCTCCAAAAAATTTTTATCGAGAAAAATCTGTGTAAAAGTAGACTCATGCAGTTCAAACCTGTGTTATTCAAGGGTCAACTGTGTCTTGTTCATTCAACAATTGTCTAAGCACCTCCTTGTGCCTGGTGCTGGGCTTGGCACTGTGAGGAGGTATGGGCCAGGCATATAGGGACTCACTTTCAATTTCATGGGGCATGAACAATAAATGGTGTGAGTAACAGAACACAGTGAGTAGGGTTAGATGAAGGCAGGAGGTTGGAAGGAGGCTGCTGAGGATAGGCTCAAGACAGAATGGCTGCGCTTCCAGCCTGGGACCTGGATCTGACTATTATTTCAACATCAACTAAAAACTCAATGAGCCCTTCACAGACCTGACAAGCAGTAAGTGCTTGATAAACAACTACTGATTGAACAAATGAACCAGTGAATGGATCAACCAATGAATAAGCAGTGGTCAACATTCTGATTTTTAGAAGAGCAATGGATAAATCGGTCCCTAAAGTCTCCACCATGTTCAAAAATATTGTGATTCAAACTTAATCAAATGTTGGAAGTTGTTGTAACATAACATCCAAAGAAGCACATTTTTAGTGGCTTCATTTCTTCGGTGTCTGGATTACACGTTGAGAACAGACACAGTGACAAATGAAACATGCAGCACTGACTCTTCCTGTGAGTCAAGATGGACACGTTCCATCTTTAGAGTGACACCAGGTTCCACCTACAGCGAGCCATTTTCTCAAATGGCATAGCTAAGTGTTCAGAACAGTCAGAAGTGCCTTCCAGGATGAGCCAACAAAAGCCAGATGGAAGAATGACTCACCTTGCCTCTCTTGGAACCACGTACTTCACAAAAATGTACTTGTGACATAGGAAGACAGGCTTATGGCACATGCTTCATAACAGAAGAGTGACATTCCACCTCATCTTCACTCCTGGCTCTGCAGCTGTGTTGAGGGCAAGCCCTTCAGTTACATTCGACCGATCCCAGAGGAAGGCTGGGATGGCTCACAGCATGACAGGATAAAAGGCCAGTTAGCCACCTGGTCCCACAGAGCAGACCAAGGGGTCCTTACCTGCATCCCCTCCTGGCCTGAGATCCCCACACCCACATCTGCCACCTGGATCATGCTGACATCATTGGCTCCGTCACCTAGAAACAGCACAGGCAGGAGGCATCATTAGAGTTGAGATGCACAGAATCAAATTGCCAAGAGAGATCTTGGGGCTGTCACTAGATCCTGTAAGGAAGTCCTGGGGAAGACTGGGGACAAGGCAGTGTGGCACCTGCTCTGGAGACTTGTTAAGTAGTCAGAATGCACCGTGGAGTACAGCTGGAGCTACTGGCCACACCAGGAGGTGTTTCAGAAAGCAGGCAGGCACTGGTCACCTGCTGAGGCAGTGCTGCTCCTGCCTCAATGAAGTCCTTATCCCAGTGTCTGGCACAACGAAAGATGCTATCGCCATCTTCATCACCATCATGGTTGCTTAACTACTCCAGGCCAGTAGCCAAGGCCATTCCCACCTATCCTCACCTCCACAGTTTCTAAGCTAGAGGAGGGAGGTTACATGCAGCCCTGCAAATTATAGAGCTTTCTGTGCACTGAGGACCAGACGGCCACATTGCTTATCTCTGGGCCCTAAGGGGTGCAATAAAGAAGAACTATTCTCTCAAGCTGTTGTTAGAAAATGTTTAGGACATGAGGCATGGGTCAGAGTTCCCGACACCTTTGGAGAAGGACCAGCAGAGCTATAAAGTTACTATCACTCCCTGGCAGGAACCATTCTTGGAACTGGGCAGTAGACTGGCCCAAATCACTGCATACATCCTAGATTGTACAAGTGCTTTCTTAAACAACTACCTGACACCATAACTAAGAGGGTGAACTAGGCACTGACCAGGCTGGAAAAACATGGTTTATCATTCAGGTCTTACTCCAGCCTCACCAGGGACGACATTGAAGCTCAGAGGCAGAGGGTGGGCAGTAGGTGGTGCAGACTGACCTGCAGACCCTCCTCAGCACCTCGGAGAAATCCAATGGCTACTGCAGACACAGGAAGGCAAAGACAGCACCAGGACGGCCCCTCCTGGGAGGACCCATCTCTGGAGGAGTTGCCCATCTTCCCTCGGCCTGGACTGGGGGCCATGGCTGACCATGTCCCTGGTGCCTCCTGAGCACATGGCCCGTGTCCATCTGCACCCTCTCCCTAGTGGGCACCAGGCCTTCCAGGTGTGCAGGACTGTGTCCTTGTAATGACCACACGCAGGCACGTGCTCAGTCGCCTGGCACCCCAAGACACAGGTTCCACAGGGTCTCCTCTGGCCAGGAGAGGGGTCTACTGTCCTGGAGTGACAAGCCTATCTCAACAAGCAGTGATCTTCTGCAGTGTCTTCCAGGCAGATATCATATATGTACTGCATATATGTACTGCAGTTATTCTTGATTGATTAATTGGTGAAGACACTGTTTCAGAGCCAGCTTTCACCTAGGGGTAGAGTATTTTTATAGGGAGGCCAAATTATTGGTTGGGCATCTGGGAATCCTGGCCACTGCCTCTTTCTTGCCCTCACCAGGAGGTGGCGCGGACAAGTCCCTGTCCCTGTGCTAGAGAGGTTCCATCCCAACCAGAAGTGGGCGGAGCTGGTACCCTTGAAGCAGGAACGGCCACCCTCCCATCAGTGAAGAGGGGCCCCAAAGACTCTCCAGGCCAGCAGCGTCAGCAAGGACAAACCACCATGAGAAACAGTCCTGAAGGAACTGATATGAAACTGAGCGGTGGTTCCTATCTCAGAGTGGATTTCTTTCATTAGATGCTTGTCTTGGAACAAAGTTCAGTTGGCAGGAGGCAGTGGGAATTCTGGTCGCTGCCAAGACTCCGGGTCCTTATGGCATTATAAACCTTGGGTTCCTGGAGGTTCATGGCAAACAGAAGCACCTGCAAAAGGCCTTCTTCCTGTCAGTCTGGCTAGGGCTGAAGGTGGAACACCCCTGCCACGGCTGGGATGGGCTAGAATGGACAGGTCTCCAGTGCCCTGCCTCCCAAAAAACAGTATAAGCTCCATCTTACCACTTTAAACCAGTACTGCGTGACTGACCTCGCAATATGCACTGGTAACTGCTGCTACTCTATTTTGTGGCCTCACCTTTGAAATAGGCTGCTGGGTTTATCATGTATGTGATTTTATAAATAGAAAAGTGCTGAGGATATGTGTTCCCATCTCATGGTGTAGCATGGAAGAGGGTCAGAGGGGCAGGCCGTGCTGGGAGAAAGCAGCAGGGCGGGGTGGCTACGGGGTGGGGGGGGGTGCTGCCTGGCTGGCTTGGACACTTGCCTATTGCCAGGGTCATGGCCTTGAGCTTGCTCCTGACCAGCTTTACCACCATGCTCTTCTGCAGGGGTGTTGACCGGCAGCAGAGGACAGAACGGCACTGCTTGGCGAGAAAGAGAAACTTGTCCTCCAAGTTCCTCTCCAGGGCATAGGCCAAGCTTCTCCCATCGATCACGAGGCTGGGGCTGGAGCCAGGCGCTGTGGACGTGGAGGGCGAGCAGAGAGGGGAGAACCCCATGCTTGCTTTGTCCTCGGTCATCTCCGGAGCGCCACGTGGGTCTCTGGACTGTACGTAGCGCAGGCACTGGTCCAGCAGGGCTGCACATGCCTCCTGAAACAGACACAAGAGGACAAGGTTTCCTGAGGGCTCACTCACTTTCGAGGTACTGGAATGCAGCCCCTGGCTGCCCAAAAGGTCACCCTGCAAACTGAAGTTCAGCTGAAGAAACAGGCTTCCCACAGGCGAGAAGGAGTTGGTGTAGATTCTCCAAGATTCTACCTGACCACCTGTGACACAACACAGAGGGTAGAATGAAACATCTTCACTTCGGGAGGCCCAGCTGGATGGTTAGACTGGGTTTGACTGAAGGCTGCCATACTCTTCTTGGCAGTTCTCTGAGGCCCTTGCCGAACCCTTCTCGTTTCCTACTGAGGTGCCAACAGTGGGGCACAACACTCTTTAAAAGCCTTTGTTAGTATTCCCTAAAGAAATGTGATTGTCACTGCTGTCCCTAAGCTCTTCAGTTCCACTAGGAAAAGAAAAGAAAAAGAAAAAGCATAATTGTTGAGGCTTTTAATTGGCAAAACTGTAACTGAATTCCAGAAAGAGGAGGAAGCATAGCAAAACAAGTAGGCAAGCTACACTGGGAGTTAGAGATAGGAGTCAGAGGCACAGAAGGGAGGGCTGGTTGCAGGAACACACTCAGGGCAACCACAGTGTCTCCCAGCCCTCTGCATGGATTACGTCTTCTAGGTGAGTGATTCGTCTCTGCAGCACACCACGGAAATCCAGCTGTGTCCAGCACATGCTTATGGTGAGCCTTTTGTATTCAGAAAACTAAGAGAGAAAAGGCAGACTGAAAAGAAGATTGAGAAGACACAGTTACTGCCCTTGGGATGACAGACAGGCAGCAGAAACATACACACTAGCCACAGCAACTCACAACCCAGGATGTGCAAAAGTATCACTGGAGACAGAGAGAGGAGGGACACATGTGCTTCCAAGGTAGGGAAGGGACATGATGGAAATGGGGGAAGGCAGGAGGATACAGAATGTCACTGCACAAACACCATGGGCTCCCTGGTCCCACACCAAGCACTGACCAGGTCTGCTCTGGGTGAGATGGGGCAAGTGCACCCCACACACCTCCTATATGAGCAACTGTGCACTTGTGTGAAAAGCATGGGGTAGCCATGTGAGAAAGGGCCCCTGAATGCTCAGGACATGGACTGGGTGGTGAGCTTTCTACTTTTGCTCTGGTAGCCCCTGGCTTGGTCCAAGGCATCATGGAACCTGGTGGTGGGCTCCACGTCAGGGACAGAGAGAGTTCCAGGAGAAGTACTCCAGCTCTGAGTAGTGAAAAAGAGTGCTCCCAACACTCAGAGAAGATGGAGGAAATTATTTCCCCTATTCTCTTGGGCTCAGTTGCAGGAACATTGCTACAGAGGCTGTGCAGCAACAGGGCAGCACCCAAGGACTTGGGAAAGTGAGCTTTCCTCTCCTCCAGAGAAGCTGTGGTGCTTTCCTCTCGGACCGACAACCACCTGGCTCTGGGTGCAGGAGAAGGTGTAAAAAGACGAGGCAGAACAAGGAAACTCAAACTCCAGCTGTCTTTCTAGAGAACACAAAGAGGGATTCCTGGCAAATCAGGAGGTACTGGAAAGATCGTAAAGAGGGAGAAGCTTAGCTAACTGACCCCAATGTAGTGTATGAATCTCTGGGTTCATTCCCAAGCTGCGCATACATGGACTAAACAGTATAACA
This sequence comes from Tarsius wallacei, assembly GCA_963574415.1. Lineage (NCBI taxonomy): Eukaryota > Metazoa > Chordata > Mammalia > Primates > Tarsiidae > Tarsius > Tarsius wallacei. Next base: position 2,384 of record CAUYQG010215646.1, on the reverse strand, counting down.
AAGCCTTTGAGAGTTGAGCTCAAGGTACTCAAGTTCCAAGCTAATGGGGCAAAACTGTGAGACAGGTTATAGTATGCAAATCTGCTTTTGAACCCAGCACCCAGACTATGCAGTGCATGTAGCCCAAACCCAACAGGGTTGATTACCTGCTTAAAAAATGCATTCTGCATAGACATTAAAAATTATCAGAGTATCATAGCATAATATTCAAGGTGCCCATGATACAATTCAAAACTTCTTAGCATACAAGAACCAGGAAAATCTCAACTTGTGTAGAAAAAGAAAACTACTAAAAGCACTTAACAATCAAGATGATACAGACATTGGAATTATTGACAGAGACTCTAAAAGACTTTAAACAGCCTTTTAAAAACTTTAAAAGATGAAGACTTTAAAACAGTCATTATAATACTATTCCAAGAAGCAAGGGTGAACACTCTGGAAATGAATAGAAAGATAGAAAGCCTTGGGCGGGGGGAAGATGATACAAGGGGGAACATCCCTCAAACTGGAATTATCTATTATCTTTTGGAGGGAAAGCCCATTGCAGTACACTCAGAATTTGTTCCTCTGGATCAATCAACCAAAGTTTTTATCTAAAAGTTTTGAGAAAGTTGGGTCCTGAGTTGTGGAAAACAGGTGACAGGTTCTTCTACCATGACAATGAACCTGCCCACATTGCGCTGAGTGGTCAGCAGTTTTTGACCAAAAATGGCATGACCCTTGTGCCCCACCCTTCCTAGTCACCTGATCTTGCCCTGAGCAACATTTTTTTGTTTATTTCCCTGGATGAGAAAAGTCCTCAGAGGAAAATATTTTGCTGATGTGGAAGAGGCAAAACAAAAAAATGGCAGAAGCACTAAAAGGCACCAAAATCAACAAGTTCAAAAACTGTTGTGAGCAGTGCAAAAAGCATCTTGATAGGTGTACTGCATGAAATGAAGAGTACTTTGAAGGTGACTGAAGTTTAAACATGTAAAAATAAATACATAATTTTGTATAAATAAATTTCATTTTTGGAGAGGTTCCCCCTTCATATGTAAAACAACCAAATATAAATTTTACAACAAAAATAGATAACTGAAATGAAAAGTTCACTGGATTTCAAATCCTTTATATAATAAATACTCTGCTCTCAAGGAGGTAGACTGTAACTCCACACTCCTTAAGTATGACCTCCTTCAAAAAATTCACTATGGAAAGGAACAAAAAAGAGTTACTCTTTCACAGTAGGTAAACCTGGCAATCACAAGGTCAATATCAACAGTGACATCATGCTGACAGTCCGTGCCCTTGGTATGACGTGAGGGGAATTGCACTTTACCTCTGTGGACTTCCTCTCCAATCCCATAATTCCACATTAGTCACAAGAAAAACACCAGACCAATCCCAATACTGGGACATTCTACAAAATTCCTAACCAGCACTCTTCAAAACTGTCAAGGTCATTAAAAACAAAGAAAGTTTGAGAATCACAGCCAAGAAGAGCCTAAGAAGGCATGATGTGGTATTCTGGATGGGGTCCCAGAACAGAAGGACACTGGGTAACAACTAAGGCAATCTGAATTTAGTACAGACTATTGAAAGTAATAATATATAAATGCTGGTTCATTAACATAACTGATGTGCTATGCTAATGTAAGATTAATATTAGGATAAATTGTGTGTGGAGGACATGGGAAGTCTCTGTACTAGCTTCACAATTTTTTTCTGTACATCTAAAACTATTCTATATATAAAGTTTATTTTAAATAACTCACTGAATAGGCTCAGTAACAAAATAGAGATTACAGGGAAAAGAATCAGTGAATTCAAAAGACAGATCAGGAGAAATGATCCAGTTTTAACAAGAGAGGAAAAGATTGTAAAAATAATATGAAGGAAGCCTCAGGGACCTTTGGGCAGTACCAAAAGACCTAACATCCATGTCATCAGTTTACCAGCAGATGAGGAAAAAGTGGAGTGCAGAAAAAGTGTTTGATGAAATAATGGCTGAAAACTTCCCAAATGTGGTAAGAGACATAACCCTACAGATTCAAGAAGTTTAGCAAATCCCAGAGTATAAACCTAAAGAAATTCATACTCAAACATATGATGATAAACACGCTTAAAACTAGAAAGGAAAAAAACAGCCGGGCTCAGTGGCTCAGCCTGTAATCCCGCGCCTTGGGAGGCTGAGGTGAGTGGATTGCCTGAGCCCACGGGTTCGAGACACGCCTGGGCAACTTGGCGAGACCTCATCTCTACAATAAATCAAAAAATCAGCCGGGCGTGGTAGCGCGCGCCTGTAGTTCCAGCTACTAGGGAGGCTGAGGCAGAAGGATCGCTGGAGACCAGCAGGTCGAGGCTGCGGTGGCAGGGAGCGGCCACTGCCCTCCAGTCTA
>CAUYQG010215645.1:0-36858 GCA_963574415.1 Tarsius wallacei | reverse complement strand
GAATTGCTGGGTCATATGGAAGGTCAATTTCTAGTTCTTTCAGAAATCACCACACTGTCTTCCAAAGAGGTTGTACTAGTTTGCATTCCCACCAGCAGTGTAGAAGCGTTCCTTTTTCTCCACATCCTCGCCAGCATCTGTTGTTGTTTGTTTTATTAATGATGGCCATTCTTACAGGGGTTAGTTAGGTGGTATCTCAATGTGGTTTTGATTTGCAGATAAATGAATGTTTTTTTAAAACTGTCACAAGAGACAAAGAAGGTTACTATAGAATGACACAAGAGTCAATTCATCAAGAATATATAGCAGCCGGGCTCGGTGGCTCAGCCTGTAATCCCGCGCCTTGGGAGGCTGAGGTGAGTGGATTGCCTAAGCCCATGGGATCGAGACCTGCCTGGGCAACTTGGCAAGACACCTCATCTCTACAATAAATCAAAATATTGCCGGGTGTGGTAGTGTGCGCCTGTAGTTCCAGCTACTTGGAAGGCTGAGGCAGAAGGATCACCGGAGCCCAGCGGCTCGAGGTTGCGGTGCCCGGGAGCGGCCACTGCACTTCAGTCTGGGCGACAAAGTGAGACTCCAACTCAAAACAACAAAAAAAAGAATATATAGCAATTATTAATATTGGAGTACCTATGTATATAAAGTAAATATTATCAGTACTGAGAGGAGAAATAAACAGCAATACAATAAGAGTATGAGATTTTAGTACCTCCACTATCAATAATGCATAGGTCATTCAGGCAGAAAATTAATTGTAAAAAAAGCAGATTTGAACAACACTGTGGCCCAAATAACCAAATAGATATATACAGAACATTTTATCCAACAATGGCAGAATATACTCTCTTCTCGGGTGTATGGAACATTCTCCAGGATATATGTTAGGTCACACACAAAAAATCTTAACAAATTGAAGAAGATTGAAATCATATCAAGTTTCATTTCCAACCACAATAGTATGAAACTAGAAACCAATAACAAGAGGAAAATTGGAAAAATTACAAATACATGAAAATTAACACATTCCTGAATGCCCAATGGGTCAAAGAAAAAATCAAAAGGGACATCAAAAACATCTTGAGGCAAATGAAAATAGAAACACAATATACCAAAATCATGGGATGTGGCAAAAGTAATTCTAACAGGAAAGATTACAAATACAAATGCCTATATTAAGAAAAAAGAAAGTACTCAAATGAACAAACTAACTCACACCTCAAAGAACTAGAAAAGGAACAAACTAAGCCCAAAGTTAGCAGAAGAAAGGAAATAATAAAGAATAGAGTATAAATAAAAAATAGAAAAACAACAGAGAAGATCAACATTAAGAACTGTTTTTTGAAAAGATAAGTAAAATTAATAAATGTTTAGCTAGACTAGGATTTTAAAAGTCTCAAAATCAAACAGGGAAACATTACAACTGATACTACAGAAACACAAAGGGTCATAAGAAACTAATATGAACAATTATATATCAAAAATTAGGTAATTTAGGAAAAAAAATGCATAAATCCCTAGACATAAACACCTACCAAAACTGAATCATGAGGAACTAGAAAACCTGAACAGACCTATACTAAGTAAAGAGGTTGAATTATTAACAAAAATTCTCGCCGGGCTCGGTGGCTCAGCCTGTAATCCTGCACCTTGGGAGGCTGAGGTGAATGGATTGCCTGAGCCCGCAGGTTCGAGACCTGCCTGGGCAACTTGGCGAGACCTCATCTCTACAATAAATCAAAAAAATCAGCTGGGTGTGGTAGCGCATGCCTGTAGTTCCAGCTACTTGGAAGGCTGGGGCGGAAGGATCGCCGGAGCCCAGCAGGTCGAGGCTGCGGTGGCCAGGAGCGTGCCACTGCACTCCAGTCTGGGTGACAGAGTGAGACTCCAACTCAAAAAAAAAAAAAAAAAGACAAGCGATAATAAGGGTTGGTGGGGATATGAAGTAAAGGGAACTCTTGTACACTGTTGGTAGAAATGTATACTGTACACTGCCACAAACATTATGGAAAGCAATATGGAGGATACACAAAAGGTAGAACTAGAATGACTATATTATTCAACAATGCCACTTCTGGGTATATATCTGAAGGAAATAATATCAGTATCTCAAAGAAATATCTGTACTCCCATGTTCATTGCAGTATTATTCACAATAGTCAAGATCTGGGAACAACAAAGATGTTTGTCGATGGATGAATGAATAAATGAAATGTTTATACACACCTCCCCAACCACAAATGGAATATTATTCAGCCATAAAAAGAAAATTCTGCCGTTTGTAACAACATGAATGAACCTGAAGGGCTTTAAGCTAAGTGAAATAAGCCAGACAGAGAAAGACAAATACTGCATGATTTCATTTATATGTGAACTCTGAAAGCATTGATCTCATAGAAACAGAATAGAATGGTGGTTTCCAGGGCCTGGAGAGTGGGGGAAATGGTGAGATGTTGGTCAAATGGTAGAAACTCTCAGTTATGAGATGACAAGGGCACTAAAAATACACAATGGGAAAAGATTAGTCTCTTCAATAAATCATGTTGAGAAAAACTGGATATCTACAATAATTGAACCCTATCTTACACCAGTCATAAAAATTAACCTGAATGTGAGACTGGAAACCATAAAATTCCTGGAAGAAAACATAGAAAGAGGGCTTTTTGACATTAGTAGTTCTGGGGATCTGTTATAAAGTATGGTGACTATAGTTAATAATTCTGTATTTTCTTCTTAAAATGTGTTAAGAACATAGACCTTAAATATCCTCACTACACAGGGAAAAATGGTAACTATGTGAAGTGATGGATGTGTTAATGTAACTTGATTGTGGTAATAATTTTACAATTTATATGCATATCAAATCACATTGTACATCTTATGTATATATAATTTTACCAGAAATAAAAACAGTTGAAACTGTAAATATATATACACACACACACACATCTCAGTTTTTGAGATTTTTGTCTCAGAAAACAAAAAAAGAAAACAAAAAACACTCAATCCCCCTTATTTGAAATAATGGATAAAATATAAACAATTGTTTCCAGAGTCGAATGCTGATTGACATTTGGTACACAATGGTTATTCATGAAACACTGCGGACTGATGCTGCTATTGGAAACTTCATAATGCTCTTGAAAGCCTCAATTGCTGCTTCACCTACAGAACATTGTTTATACATTTAATAGAGAGCCATATTATATGAATAGAAGGTTGCATTGATCCCTCAGCGGAAACATTTTGCTCTCTTAATGTGGGGATTTTTTAAAAAAAAAAGATTCTGTCCCAATTAGTTACAATATACTGGTCTAATATCACTCTACGAAAATATATCATGTACTTGAAATATATATTTAATAAGATAACACCATCAACCAGCATAGCTCTACAGAAGGCATTTTTTTCTTTTTCTATCTGCTGTTTAATTTCATTATGATTTCTAAAAATTCTCTAGTAGTGTACAGCTGCTCCACTGTTAATAGCCTTGAAATAGAAATGTGTTACTTTGCTTAGCAAGAGACATCTGCATACTGTAGAAAAACAAAATCATTTGATGTGATTAATACAGGAAGATGGTTATTCGTATTTTTAATGCATATTGTTTAAACTCAAATATGTTTGCCTTCCAGCCATTTTTAGATATGTTATTCTGATCTATGATTTAAATCTGTGATGCTTTTTAGTATCTACATTAAAAAAGAATGTTTGCCAGCCCATCCAACACCTCCTGCTGCTAGTTGGCTGGGCTTTTTTGAATGTCATAAACAGAGCTTTTGATATGGTACCCGTGGGGCTCTTTATCCAGGATGATGTAAATAACTACTCCCAACATTTGGTCCTCCCACCATCTTTGATCATGTCATCTTGAAATTTGCCCTTGCAGTGAGCAAGTCTTTACTTTCACATTAGAAGAGCTCACACTATATTTGAAAATGTCAAAGTATATAAGCCCTAAGAGGGCGATAGGACAGGTTCAAAAGTTTGCAGATAGATGGATTATTACAGGTTTAGAAATTACAGTGAGAGAGTGCATACACGCCTTCTCTCATTCCCTCATCGTCTTGCAAATCTCTTGCTACATCATAAATCTTTCTACATTTGTGCTCCCATTCTCTAGCCATTTTGCAAACGGTCAGTCTTGGTTTTCAGATTTATACACAGAGCCCTGGCACTGACCTCATTGGAGAGGACGATTTATGTAGTAGAGCCAGTGACTGAGTATGGAATATGATCTGGCCCTCTTGACATGAGGCTGAAATGCTCTTATCAGACTGTTCTGCTTACCATTCATGGGCTGTCAGCTCTTAAAGGGATCTTGGAGTGTACTTACCTCAGTTTCCTGCTTTTGCACTCAAGACAAAAACTTGGGTGAAAACAGTTTGCCTGAGGTTTACACAAATTTTTTTTTTCATATTTCTCCATATCTTAATCTATTTTGAGCTGCCATAACAGAATGCCTGAGATTGGGTGACTTAGAATAAACAGAAGATTATTTGGCTCATGATTCTGGAGACTGGAAGTCCAGGATCAAGGGGCTGCATCTGGTGTATAAGAACGTGGTGGAATTCATCATTACGTGGGACGGAGAGCGCGAGAGAGAGAAAGGAGACTGAACTCATCTTTTTATAAGGAACCCACTGCTACAATAATGAACCCACTCCCACAAAGCAGCATCAATCCATTCATCAGAGCCCGTATGACCTAATCAACTTTTAAAGACCCCACCTCTCAACACTGTTGCATTGGAGATTAATTTCCCAACATATTAACTTTGGGAGACACATTCAAACCATAGTACTAGGCCAGGCATGGTGGCTCACGCCTGTAATCCCAGCACTTTGAGAGGCCAAGGTGGGAGGATTGCTTGAGCTCAGGAGTTCAAGACCAGGCTGGGCAACATAGTGAGACCCTGACCGACACACACACGCATACACAACTTAGCTGGGCATGGTGGCATGCACCTGTAGTCCCAGCTACTTGGGAGACTGAGGCAGATGGATTGCTTGAGCCCAGGAGGTTGAGGTTGTGGTGAGCCATGATAGTGCCACTACATTCTACCTGCATGACAGAGACACTCAACTCAAAAACTAACAAAAACCAAATCCCATAGTACTACACATCTGGAATGCCTCCTCCTATAATCTCTTGAAGAATGTGCAGCCTATATTCCTGCTATAACCTGGAGTCCAAGAATCAATCCTACAAATAGAGAAATAAGAGCCCAACAAGAATCGTTGACTGCGGAGACCTTAAACCCTCATAAGCTCTTGTGAAAGGAACTCTGCCTTTCCTGCCCATGGTTTCTGGAGCCATCAGAAGGCCTATTGGAGATCTGTGGCAGAGTTAGGAGACCCAGAAGTTCTTCTGTGTCCCATAAGACAGCCCCAACAGTTCTCCCAACAGGCAAGTAAGATGTTCAGATAAGATGTCTGTCAATCTCCACTCTACTCAACAACCAACATTCCTGAATTTGGCTTAGGTTAAAAGTGGCACCTCAGACCAGAGGGGGGAAAATGGATATATGTGACATATGTCACCACATGACATATGTGTTGGGACAAAAGGCATTGGAAAAAAATATATCTTTATTTCCCAGCCTACATGACAATAAATTCTAAATGAATGGAAAACTTAAATGTTAGAAATAAAAGTACTGAAAGAATCTGGTAAAATTGTAATCCTTGGAATGGAAATATTTTTTAAGATTGATTCAAAACTTATAAGCCATGAAAGGAAATGTTGATAAATCTGAATACATAAAAATATAAACTTCTACGTCATACACACACACACATACACACACACACACCCATACACAAAATCAAAAGATAGAAAAACCAAGGAAAACACATTTGCGACTCATGTATAAACAAAGGACTAATTTCCCTAATGGATAAAAAATTCCTACAAATAGAGAAATAAGAGCCCAACAAGCTAATAGGAAAAACTAGGTAAAAGATATAAACATAAAGTTTACACAAAATGAATTACAAATGCCTCTTAAACATTTGGAAAGATGCACAATTTCACTCATAATAAAAGATATGCAAATTAAATCTATATTGAGATACCATTTTTCTCCTATCAGGTTGGCAAAAATCCAAAAGTCTGATAAAACACTCCATTGGCGAGGCTGTAGGAAACAGGCTCTCTCATACGTTGCTTGTGAGAGTGTAATGTTAGCATAACCCCATATGGAGAGCAATTTAGCAAAATCCATCAAAATTACAAATGCATATAGCTTTCGCCCCAGCAATTTTACTTTTGGAAATTTATGTTACAAATGCACTGCAAATGAATGAAGGGACATATGTTTAAAGTACTCATTGCAGAATTGTTTGCAAGACCCAAAATTTGAAACAACCTAGAAAATCCAGTAAAATTGCTAACATAAACAGGTTAAATAAATTATGATACATTCATACAACAGAATACTACAAAACTTTAAACAAGATAAAGAGTGAGCTGTCTCCACAATCATGTGGGAAGCGCCCAAGAGATTTGTTGCATGAAAAAAAAATCAAAATGCACAATACAGTGTAAAGTAAGCTGCCATGTCTATAAAAAGGCATATATAAGAACACGAATTTATATGTCTTCACATATACATTAAAAAGCCTGAAAGAATTTACGAGAAACTAAATACAGTGTTACTAGGAAGAAGTGGGTATGGGAACAGGGTGTGTGAGGTTCAAGGGTAGCAAGATTTCTCTGAATATGTAGTGGAAAGTTCTATTGGACAGCCCTGAAACTACTGCTTTGTATATTAACCAAATGAGCTGAGACCTGAACTGCAGTGGCATGATTATAGAATTTAGATGAATTTAGATGGATGTGTGTGTATATATATATATATATTTATTTACTTATTTGTTTATATAAAGCCATGTGAATATATGATCTTTCAAAAATTACATTTTTAAATCAAAGAAAAAATAATTGAGTCCCTTGCTTGACTCTAAGGAGGCTCGCAACTTTATCTTAGCATGAAGATTAAGACTTCAGATTAACATGGGGCTGTCCAGAGTCTAATTCACTCATTTATTCTTCTTTTCTTCACTTATGTAACAAATATTTATTTATAATTTCTGGTATGAAAGGCTCTGTGCTAAACTCTAGGGGTACATTGAGAACAGGACCAGCTAGATCTTTGCTTCACAGAGTCTACATTCTAGTCCAGGGTGTCTTCCATTTGGACTCAGAGGTCTCCAAGCCACATGCAAGTCACTCCAGAACTCATGTTAACAAGTTTCCCTTCTTGAGGACAGCATCCAAAGTGTGAGCACATTAATTCTCCATCAGTACAGGGTCCAAAAAGTCAATATCCTTGATTTTTAACCATGCAGGCTGGAAGCATTTTTGCTTTCTCTCAATGGCACCTCTTCACAGAGTTCCACAGTATCTCTTATTGTACATAATACCATATAACTTGAAACTCTGTTTCCAGTGTGGACCTTGTTTATAATTATCCAGTATTGTAATAATTTCCTGGGATTTATACTGGTGCCTCTTTATAAAAGCTTTAAAAGTGTGTCACCACTTTCCTTTCTGTTTTTCCCCCCTTAGTTTTATTAGTTTACATTCCTTTACAATGAATTTTTCAAGTCAAATATCTGCTCCTGGGCATTCACACCAGTCCCTCTCCCATGGCAGGCAGATGAGAACTGACGGTAAAGCTACATCAGCTCAACCATGTCACCGTAGTTCAGAGCTGAGTCTATTTGGTTAATTAACAAAGCAGTGCTTTCGGGTTGTCTAATAGAACTTTCTGCAATGACTGGAGTGTTGTATGGTTGTGTTGTCCAATACGGTCGCTGCTAACCACTTGTGGCCATTGAGCTCCTCAAATGTGGGTGGTACAACTGAAGAATATGTCTTTTTAATTTGGTTTTATTTAAATTAACTTAAAATTAAAAGCTGGCGGGAGGAGGACATTGGTGAAAGCTAGGAATGTAGTCCCAAAGACAGCATCCAGCCATTCAAACTGTAGTATCCAAGGATGAGAAAATGCCCCCCAAGTCTTGAGTATTCCAGTAAGATGCTGGAGGCTTCCTGCTGTGCGAGGTGTGGTCCACACAAACTGGAGATGGTTTCCAGCTCATTGCTGAGAAAAGATAGAGCACAGTGAGTTCCTCCCACACTCTACCATAAAGGAAAAGTCAGGGCCGGGCTCAGTGGCTCAGCCTGTAATCCCAGCATTTTGGGAGGCCAAGGTGAGTGGTTTGCCTGAGTCTGCGGGTTCAAGAACAGCCTGGGCAACTTGGCAAGACCTCGTCTCTACAATAAATCAAAAATTAGCCGGGTGTGGTAGCACATGTCTGTAGTTCTGGCTATTTGGAAGGCTGAGGCTGAAGGATTGCCTAAGCCCAGCAGGTCGACGCTGGGGTGGTCGACACTGCACTCCAGCCTGGGCGATAAAGTGAGACTCCAACTCAAAAAAAAAAAAAGAAAAGAAAAAGTCAGCAAGAAGGCTAGGTTAGAGCTCTAGGAGGCTCGGTAGGGCTCAAGGCCCAACTTCAGTCTGTGAGTGTACATCAGGAACATTGGAGAAAATGGCATCTCATGGGCTGAGCATATGCCCAGGCATGTTGGATGCCAGAGAGGAGAATGAACTGAATTTGAGGGTCCACTCGCTGGTGGAGCAGATGCCTCCCACACAGTCCCCCTGGGAACACACCAGCCTGAGACCTGACTGTAGTTACGCTTGAGACCGAGTCTTGTGTCTGCAGCTAGGTGGGTCCGGGTAGGTAGGAACCGATGAGCCACATGCCATTACAGGTCAGCCACCTGTTTGTCCTCATCACTTACATGTTGGGTGCATGAACCTACCAGCCCACCCAGGGTTCTTCACAACGCAGAGCCCCCACTCTGCCCAGCCGCTGTCTCCACAAATCTCCCACACTTTTTTTTTTTTTTGAGTTGGAGTCTCACTCTGTTGCCGAGGCTGGAGTGCAGTGTCATGATCACGGCTCACTACAGCCTCAAGTTCCTGGGCTCAGGCGATCCTTCCACCTCAGCCTCCCAAGAGCCAGGACTATAGGCTTGCACTACCATGCCTGGCTAATTGTTGATGTTGTTGTAGAGATGAGGTCTTGCTATGTTGCCCAAGCTGGTCTCAAACTCCTGGTCTCAAGTAATCCTCCTGCCTTGACCTCCCAAAGTGCTGAGATTACAGGTATGAGCCACTGTGCTCAGCCTATGTCCGCTTCCTTAAACACGCCAGCCTTTGCCCATGCACATCCTTACTCAAGCAGTCACCAGAAATGCCGTCTTTCAGCATCTCCATCTGCCAAATTCTCACTATCCTCGCAGCTCACTCAAGCGTACGCTCCCGAGGTGGTTTTCCCTGAAACCCACAACTGCCTGTGCTCCCTGCCTCCCAAAGTCCAGGACATCTGGTCTGCACCACGGTTGGCACTTACCCTACTCTTCTTGCTGCTGCGGGCATCATGAATGCATCTCACTTGGCCTCCCAGTCTGTGAGTAGTTTGAGGGTCATACCCGTGTTGTCCATTCTGCATCTGTATAGCACCTGGCATGTAGCTATTCTCCAGGAATGACAGTTATTGAGCTGGCTTGAGGAGAGTTATATATATGGGGAGAATTTCAGTAACCATCAGTGAAAAAGAGATGTTTTGCTCCAGAAGGTGAGAGAGTCCATGCAGTTCTGAGTATTTATCTGAAAAGTACTTTGTGGCATGAGATATACTTCAAATCAAAGGTAGCAAACTCAAGTCTCAGAGATCACATGAGGTCCACATGCATGTTCTATTTGATGCACAATGTTACTTTTATTTTATTTTTTTGAGTCTGGTCTCACTGTCAGCCAGGCTGGAATACAGTGGCACAATCACAGCTCACTGCAGCCTCGACCTCCTGGGCTTAGGTGATTCTTCTGCCTCTGCCTCCCGAGTAGTTGAGACTACAGTAATGTACCACCACACCTGACTAATTTTTTTTTTATTTTTGTAGAGATGAGGTCTTGCTATATTTCCCAGGCTAGTCCTGAACTCCTAGGCTCAAGCGATCTTCCTGCCTTGGCCTCTCAAAGTGCTGGGATTACAGGCACTAGCCACCATGCCCAGCAGACACACAATTATTTTTAATTGTCAATGACATTTAAAATCTGGGGCAGTTAATAAAAAAATCCAGATTTTCTTGAGAAACAAAAAAATGAGACCTGGCATACTGGTCAGTTATTCTTCTCTGGCAATTTGCCAGTTCAGCACAGTCCCTGCTTGGGCCCCTGCTCTCAGACCTGGAAAGGACTATCCAATCTGAGGATAGGACTTGACTTTTCCTTCTTTAAATCGGGTGTGCATGGAGGCCACACACCTTCAACCATGACAGTGATTCACATGCCACTGAGAAAACCCGTGCTATCCATTTTTAAGTCATACAGATTCTGATCATTTTCATGGTTATTGTTTTTTCCCGCTACTCTCTGTACCATTCATCACATTCCCAGGAGTGCACCCTGTGCTTAGAAACAAATATTTTTTTTTAATCATTTTTAAGGGGTGTGATGGCAGTTCCAGGTCTATTGTCACTTTATCTGCAAGTGCAATTTTCAGACATCAGAGAATTAGTCAGGGGACCCAGAGTGGCAGGGTAAGAGGCATGCTTGCTGCAAGTGGACCTGAAGACCCTCAGAAGGAGTCAAGAGAGTGAGAGCTACCTGACAGAGGATGCTTACGTTTCATTCCACATCCACAGCAGCTTTTGTGTGAAGATGTCCAAGCAGATTTCAGGCAGTAATTGAGCCTCACAGTACTTGAGAAAGGGAAGTGTTTTCTTCATTTTCTGATAGAGGAAACTGAGGTGTTGTTTGTTCACAATTGTGAAAGAATTGGTAGTTAAACTCAATTATCTTCTTTCCTGGCCTTTCCCTTAATCACTCATTCTTATGCTTTAGTTTCAAGGGTAATTTATGTTAGATCAATTTAGACTCACTCTGAGTTAATCAATACCATCTGCAACTCATAGGCTCTCCTTGTCTAAAGCTTAATCTTCAGAAAAATGCAAGGACTAATAGAGCATAAGACAGTCAAAATATAAAATCAGATAGACCACTCTCTGACGTGCAGGCAAATGCCCACGTTTCAAAATCTCCGTATTCCATTCTGATCATCCCTGTCTGGCCCACCTCCTCCCCCCTCCATACCCATTAAAGACTAGTATAAAAGGGGCTATTTGGGTGTAGCATTTATTTTAAAGCCTCATATTTGAAACATCTGAAGGGAGACTTCTAATGCCCTTGACCCATGAGAAGTCTTAAGTTTTTTTTAAAAAAGATTTTGTTAGCTAAATCAACACTTCAAGTGTCCAGCCAGTGCTTTCAGTTTAGAAAAGAACAATGTGCTGCTGTTGACTGTTAAACCCATTACTCTAATCACACTTTAAATGAACCATTTATGAGCCACCGATTTAGTATAATGTCTGAGCGAACACAGCATTTCCTGAATGTAAGTATTCGTGGTATTTTGAGTAGGGTCTGGCCATTACATATTCTTTGCAATAATCATTAGTGATGAAAATGACCTCTCCTAAAACATTATCTTCCCAAGGCCATCTTCCTAACCAAGTAACTAAAAACAAGCGAAGAATACAGGAATTAAATACTAAAGCATATGTTGCTTCACCAAGTTCATGAGCCAACCTTTGACCCACTGGAAGGATAAGATTAAATATCACTTGGGTAGAGGTAACTTAAGAGCTCTCTGCTTTGCATTTTTGGAACTCAAGAAAAGAAAGTGAATACACAGGCCTACCTGGAAATTCTTGTTTTGGGGAAGAAAACATATAATCCTTTCCCCTCAATAGGACCTCGATGTCAGCAGATGATAGTTTCTTCCAACATTAAGTAGAATTTTGGATGCTACAAGTCTGCTCTAGGTAAGCAAATCAAAGTGGTACCAGCTGAAGATTGGGAAAATTGTTAGCCATTGTCTCCCCATGGGCGTGGGTAAGCTCGCCCCACCTCAGCACTTTCTGATCTGCCCCATTAGAGCCTTTGGCCTCTGCTCAGGGCTCCTCCCCCAGGGCATGCCTTTAACTACCAAGGGATCCTGCCATTTGGTCATCAACTTGTTCTGTCTGTCAGCTCTTTGTAGCCAGGTGACCTTCCCTGGATCATTTCATGTTCTGTATTTTTCTAAATTACATTGTTCTCTGGAGTCTGTTGCCCAAATGAAGGAGTCACATTTTCTTTCTCTGTTAGTTACTCAAAGCATCAATCATCCTGTAACCACCCGTACTACTGTTAACCTTCTTCCTGTCTTCCAAATCAAAACCCATTTCTCACCTCCGTATGTCAACACCAGCCACATGCATTGATTAAATGTCTTTCATTTGAAAGCATACACAGCCCTGCTATCCTGCCTATGTCTGAATGCCTCCCATATGCTCTCTAAGCAAGCCTAATTCCTCTGTTCCCTTTCTCTGGAAAGTCATTCTTCATTGTAATAAGTTGCCCAAAGTAAATGTATTCATCATCTTTTTCTCTGACAACCATGTTTCTCCACTACGGGAAATTAAACACTGCAACATATGGCCTGAGCAGCAAACTTTAGTGCCTGCTCGCTCAATTGTTTTAACACATTGCCGCCTTCACATAATATTCTGTTTGCCACTAGCGTGTCAGGCTTCCACTTGACATATGCATTAGACATGTTAATGGCAAGACAGAAACCAACTGAAGCTGACAATATGACGAAACAAGGGTAAGTGCCTATTAATTACTAAAATTCACTTTTTTCCACTACTTAGCAGGGGAAAAAAAAAAAAAAGCAAATGAATGCCTTCAAAAAATGCCACCACATTAGCCTGCTGTGGTGCCATGTGACAGATTTTTTAAAACCCTAAGCAGGATGCGCGAGCTTTGCGCAGCTTTGGTAAGGCCAATACAGACGACTCCAATGGCACTCCAGTTGTCAAGTGTCCCACTGGTCTGCTCTTCCCGCTCCCCTGGTCACCAGGTACCCTCGGGCAGCTGCAGGTACTGACTTCTTCACGCAGCCATCTACTCACCACAGCATCCATTCCGGGATTCTCTTCTCTGTTCAATAAGCAGGTCCACTGCTCTGCAAGTATATTTCAAATGCTACATGTTTACCAAAAATAGTAGAACACAAGTTTCTTCTGGGTCATCACTTCAGGGATTAGATTGTTTAATTGAATATAAATCTTTGGGCTTTTATTGTGAATCTACTGACTCTGAATTCATTTTTCAGTTAAGCAATTTTGACCTGAAAATTAGTGAAAATGAAGTTACCAACTTTTAGTATTTTATATCTTTGTTTATATTTTATTTTATTTTATTGTTTGAGTCAAAGTCTCACTCTGTTGCCCAGGCTGGAGTGCAGCAGCACGCTCACATTCACCACAGCCTTGACCTCCTGGACTCAGGCAATCCTTCTGCATCAGCCTTCCAAGAAAGTGGAACTACAGGCACACACCACTACACCCAGCTATTTTTTTTTTTTTTTTTTAATTATAGAGACGAAGTCTCATCACCATGTTGCTTAGGCTGGTCTTGAACTCCTAGACTCAGGCAATCCTCTCGCCTCAGCTTCCCAAAGTCCTGGGATTACAGGTATGAACCATCAAACCCAGCAGATCTTTATTTTTTAAATAATCTCCTTTAGTTTTCAGTGCATATACTTATGATGTATGCATTCTTTTTGGTTTTTTTGGTTTTTTTTGAGTTGGAGTCTCACTCTGTCGCCCAGACTGGAGTGCAGTGGCCGCTCCCGGCCACTGCAGCCTCGACCTGCTGGGCTCCAGCGATCCTTCCACCTCAGCCTTCCGAGTAGCTGGAACTACAGGCGCACGCTACCACGCCCGGCTAGTTTTTTATTTATTGTAGAGATGAGGTCTCGCTTGCCCAGGCGGGTCTCGAACCCGCCGGCTCAGGCAATCCACTAACCTCAGCCTCCCAAGGCACGGGATTACAGGCTGAGCCACCGAGCCCGGCTTGCATGTTTTTAAACAATAAAAGTTTAAAAGCTTTCCAGAGGACACTATATTAAATGATCTTTTCCACAATGAATTGTTTTTTTTACATGATCAGTTAGAGGTCTATGAGTCCTGTATTATATGTGATGCTGAGGATACCAAGAGCCAGTAAGTTTCCTAGAATCGCTGAGTCTGATTTGTCTCTGTCTTTATGACATTTCCTGAGATCTCAGGAGACCATGGCTCTTGAGGTCATTCCCCATATCAATTGCAGTATCATCTTGAACTCTGTGTCAACCAATAGTTACCCAAAGCTTAATTGGAAGAAACAATTTACGGAGGTGTCCTGATGTCCACCCATACCTCTGACCCTCTAAAAATCTATCTTGAGATTAAGCTGGATGTCAGAGAGCTGTGTCCCTATGACCTCATCAAATTGGTCCTCTGTTGAATTGCTTTTACATTTAGTTCAATGTCATCAGCTCATATTAAGGGACATTATCAGAAGCAGTCCTGTGAAAATCATTGCGTTATCTATAAGGATGATGTTGATGGTATTATCAACTGCAGCATGCTATGTCTTCTCTATGAGGACCTTTGTGACACATTTCTTTCAGGCTAAAATACCAGGAATAGTTGGACCACTCCTGAGCACCTAGTTTTATCTTATAAAGAGTAGTTGACAAGGTGTGGTGGCTCACGCCTGTAATCCCAGCAATTTGGGAGGTGGAGGCAAGAGGATTGTCTGAGCCCAAGGGTTCAAGACCAGCCTGGGCAACTTGGTGAGACCTCGTCTCTACAATAAATAAAAAATTAGCTGGGCGTGGTGGTATGCGCCTATTGTTCCAGCTACTTGGAAGGCTGAGGTGGAAGGATCGCCTGAGCCCAGCAGGTCGAGGCTGCGGTGACTGTGAGTATGCCACTGCACTCCAATCTGGATGGCAGAGTGAAACTCCAACTCAAAAAAAAAAAAAAAAAAGAGTAGTAACATTGGCTGGGCACCGTGGCTCACATCTATAAATCCTAGTACTTTGGGAGGCCCAGGTGAAAGGACTGCTTGAGCCCAGGAGTTTGAGACCAGACTGGGCAACATAACAAGACCTTGTCTCTACAAAAAAATTTTAAAATTAGCTAGGTGTGGTGGCATGTACCTGTAGTACCAGATACTCGGAGGCTAAGGCAGCAGAATCACTTGAGCTCAGGAGTTTAAGGCTGTGATGAGCTATGATCATGCCCCCGTGTTCCAGTCTGGGCAACAGAGTGAAACTCCAAGTTAAAAAAAAAGAATAGATCACTGAATTCCAGTTTATACATTGCCTATTAGAGAACTTCAAGCAAGTTAGTAGTATCTCATGACTTATAGTATTTCACTCTAACCTCTTGGTGTTCTTTCTTATTTTTCTAACTGCCATTCTTTTCCTATTGCCCTGATTTTCTCAACTAGTTTTTAGTTGAATTAAACATTATAATACACACACATACCTTGTCTAGTGGCCTTATAATCCTTTTTTTGTTTTTGTTTTTGTTTGAGTCAGAGTCTTTCTCTGTTGCCCATGCTGGAGCGCAGTGGCAATCTCATGGCCATTGCAGCCTTGACCTACTAGACTCAGGCAATCCTTCTGCCTCAGCCTTCCAAGTTGCTGGAACCACAGGCATGCGCCATCATAACCAGCTAATTTTTTAATTTATTGTAGAGATGAGATCTCACCAAGTTACCCAGGCTGGTCTCGAACCTCTGGGCTCAGGCAATCCTCTCACCTCTGCCTCCCCAAGTGCTGGGATTACATGCATGAGCCACTGTAACCAACTATAATCTTTTTGAAATAAAGTTATAAATAAGTAAATTTACACACAAAAACCAGATTTTAGAAAGTATTTATTTACTGGCTGGGCATGGTGGCTCATGCTTACAATCCCAGACTTTGGCAGGCTGAGGGGGAAGAATTACTTGAGCCCAGGAGTTCAAGACCAACCTGGGCAACATAGCGGTACCTATCTCTACAAAAAAAAAAAAAAAAGAAAAGAAAGAAAAATTAGCTGAGTGTAGTGGCGCATACCTATCATCTCAGCTACTTGGGAGGCTAAGGCAGGAAGATCACCTGAGCCCATGAAGTTGAGCTGCAATGAGCCATTATTGTGCCACTGCACTTCAGCCTGTGTGACAGATGAGACCCCTGACTCAGAGGGAAAGAAAGAAAAAAAGAAAGGAAGAAAGAATCCACTCATCCATATTTATAGATATATTTACTTTTGAACACATTTCCAAACATATTATTCAGCAGAACAAAAAATGCACCAGACACCTATGCATGCTACGTTTAGCACCACACAACACCCCATGAAGAATTTTATCTATGTTATAGAGAAAATACAGTTTGTCTCTTGAGTAGAAAGCTAAAAAAGGCATATAGGAATGTGTGCATTCACAGATGCTCACAATTGCATGTAGAAGTACTAAAGAGTTAGGTGGTTACTGAAAAAAAGACCAGGAAAGTACCTTCAGATCATCTTGCTACTGCTGCACATGGCTCTAATGATATCGTTAATATTCCCAGAATGAACAGTAATGTGTACCAAAGAGTTTTGATATCCCCAAATCCATATTCATCTACTCGTTCCATAAGCACAGACAAAACAATGATAGGCACAAGAGATGCTTGGATGAATGAGGCACAGCTCACTGCAACAGGAAATAGGAAGCTCATAGGATATACATAAGAAGTGTCCCACAGTGTCTGATGTGTCTTTGAAACATCCAGGTAGATACTGCAGTATAGCAGATTATTCTCAACATCATAGCCAAACAAGCCTTTTATGAGGGGGACCCAAAAAAGTACAGAATTTATTTATTAAAAAATTGTGTATTTATTCTTACATGTTTAAACTTCAGTCACTTTCAAAGTACCCTTCATTTGATACAATACACCTATCAAGATGCTTTTCCCACCACTTAAACGTTTTGCTTTTTTGTTGTTTTTGAGCTGGAGTCTCACTGTCACCCAGGCTAGAATGCAGAGGCATGCTCATGGTCACCACAGCCTTGACCTGCTCAACTCAGGAGATCCTTCTGCCTCAGCCTTTCAAGTAGCCAGGACTACAGGAATATGCCACCATATCCAGTTAATTTTTTAAAAAATTTGTAATAAAGACCAGGTCTTGCCAAGTTGTCCAGGCTGGTCTAGAACCCCTGGGCTCAGGCAATCCTCTCACCTTCACCTCCCAAATTGCTGGGATTACAGGCATGAGCCACTGTGCCTGGCTTAAAACAGTTTTTGAACTTGTCAATTCTGATGACTTTTAATACATCTGCCGTTTTTTGTTTCACTTCTTCCATAACAGCAAAACATTTCCCTTTGAAGAATTTTTACAGTCAAGGAAACAAAAAAATAAGTCGCTCAGGGTGAGATTGGGTGAATAGGGAGACTGGGGCATGGGGGTCATGCCATTTTTGGTCAAAAATTGCTGAACACTCTAGCCGGGCTCGGTGGTTCAGCCTGTAATCCCAGCGCTTTGGGAGGCTGAGGTGAGTGGATTGCCTGAGCCTGCAGGTTCGAGACCCACCTGGACAACTTGGCGAGACCTCATCTCTACAATAAAATTATAAATTAGCCGGGCGTGGTAGCGCACGTCTATAGTTCCAGCTATTTGGAAGGCTGAGGCAGAAGGATCGCTGGAGCCCAGCAGGTTGAGGCTGCAGTGGCCGGGAGCATGCCACTGCACTCCAGTCTGGATAACAGAGCGAGACTCCAACTCAAAAAAAAAAAAAAAACAATTGCTGAACACTCAGTGTAGTGTGGGCAGGTGTGTTGTCATGGTGGAAGAGCCAGTCACCTGTTTACCACAACTTGGGACGTTTCTTTCTCAAATCATGACACAACCTTCCCACAACTTCCAAATAAAAACTTTGGTTGACTGTTTGATCTGGAGGAATAAATTCCATGTGCACTACAAGGGGCTCACCCTTCAAAAGATAATTCCAGGTTTTTTGGGGGTACTCCCTCATAGAGTGATAAAATATATATTGGGTAACTCAGTACAGCTCATATTGCTGGTTGAGAAATGTGTTCTTGAGGCGAAGATTGGGCATGGGAAACCGTGCTCCTTTTCAAGGCAGCAAAAAGGTGAATTAATTTACCACATGACATTCCTGCGGTCACAAATGCTAATGCTACCCAAATAATAGGTTGTAATCTTGAAGCCATCACTGTCATCATTTTCTCCTCTTTTTGTTTGTTTATATCTTTCAAGTATCTTTAAAGTAAGTCACCAAGTGAAAATCTTCTGATATTGTCATTATGTGGGCCTAAGAGAACAGAGACATTTTGCACTGAGTCTGAAAAGAGTCTGAAAATGTGGACTTTGGGGGTATTGTGACTCCAAATCCATCTTCCTGGATTAAAGCACATCCTAAGGTTTCCAGGTTATCATTTGCAGCCAAGGGTCCTTTGTGTATTTCAATATTTAAGTAAGACCAAGAAAAAAAAAAACAGTAGCCTGCAAAATTGTTTGAGTGAGTTGAAAGATCAAAGCTGTTGAGTTGAATTGTACCTGGAACAAGATGACAGTAAGTGCAGTCTTCAAATACAGACATAACAGCCTCTACATGGCACACCAATTAGGTGACTGCTCAACTGTACCCTGAATTGCCAACTGCTGGATCAAGGGAGACTGTGATCACAAACATTGTAATAATTTCATTTGGAGGACACTAAGGTCTGGGACATTTTTGAGAAGGCTGGTAAGAGTTCATTTGGTCTGTTTTTCTGCTAGACATAATGTATCCTATGAGGAAAGCTTGGTGCAGTAACCCAAATGGGTAGAAAAATGGATTTCTAAGTCAGGAAGCCACCAATATCTCCCCTTCACAAAGGCTGACATACTGGGTCTCCATAAGACAAAGCATTTAGGATCTTAGTGCCTTCATGCTCTTGACATTTTAAGCTTGTAAAATATTACAGAGAAGTATGTGGGATGACTGTTGTCAAACTAGATCTCTTCCAGAGCCTCTTGTTTCTGTGATATGTATCTGGAAATAGTTTTGCCACTAGATTCCTAATATTGGTCACAAGTGGAGACCATAGCCCTCACTAGACTCATACATTACAAATGCCTCCATTTCTCTCTTCTCTTTGCCCCACCTTGACCTGTACGGTAAGTCCCCTACATACAAATCTTCAAGTTACAAACTTTAATAATGCACACCTGTGTTTTTTATGTATTATTTCTCTCCACCAGGTATCAGCGTGTATAACCCATTGAATACATACAGTACTATATAGCTGACTGTGTTAGTTGCATACCTAGGCTAACTTTGTTGGACTTAAAACCAATTAGACTTACAAAAGCACTCTCTGAATGGGACACGTTTGTATGTTGGGGACTTCCTGTACTTGCTGTGGAAAACATTCCTACCTACTCACCAAGATCCTTAGTTCTCCTCTCCCCGGGAGCAATGCATGACTTATTTTGCTCAATGAGTACTTAAGAACCAGGCTGCAATTGTTCATCTTCTCCTTTGTGGCCATGTTGAAGGGGAGCTGTTCCAGAGCAAAGTTGGGAAAAGCTGAGCTGTCACATGAAGGAGGACACTTCCTGAAGAGTCACTCAGACCCATGGCAGACCTTATGTGAGTCAGTATGAAACCATTTTGCTGCATTAAGCCACTGGAAATGCTGGTGCTGTTTGTCATCTCAGCATGAAAGAGACTATCCTGTCTAATCCATCTTACTATTTTCCATTACTCTGTTCCCTGCCCAGTTCCTTCGCATGAGTTCTATAAAGGATTTAAGGACGTGTTCTCAATAGAAAGAAAATACAAGCATCATATTTGGGTTCTAGGTCTCCACTTGCCCTCCTGCTGGTGGACACAAGCACCAACTCCTAGCACTGTTGAAGGAATCACAAATCTAGAGTGATACATGCTCCAGGACAAAGCCATCTTTCTGAACAATGTGTTCAGTCCTTCAGACAGTTGGACAGTTGACACAAATATGAAACCACTATAGAGCAGGGATCTTCCAAACACCGGACGTACAGGAGTGAGCAAAAGAAGCAAGGGCTGTGCTGTGGCCAAGCTTCCAATTTAGCAGGGGGATCAAGATCTGGCATAAACTCACACTCACAGCGAGATTGACAAATAGGCTAACTCTGTACCATAGGAAAATGTAACGCAGGAGCCACAAATCTGAGAGGGCTTGCGTGTAATGTTCTTTACCTACTCCAAAGAAGTCACCTGGAGGTCCAGCAAGAAAAGACCAATGGCAGCCAGAGAGTGAAGAAAGAATCCACATCTCTGGACAGCACAGCAGTTTTATAGTCAAGTAAGTTAACGGTTCAAATTGCTATACAGTGTTTACAGTTTTGAGTAAGGGAGCTGCCCACATTGTTCTCAGCTCTGCTCAATCACCTGCATCCCACGACTCATTATGGGAATATGCATACCCTTCAGGGACCAGCCTTGGCCAGGGGCTGCCCCCTGAGGTAGGAGGCAGAAAGAAGCCAGATACAGAGGGGAAAGAGTCTATGTCCGGACAATTACCTCACATAAAATAAAGAGAAGAATGTGGCCACAAATGACAGGAATGGAGCACGCTGAAGGCTTCTCTGAAGCCAGCACTGCAAAGATTATGGGAGAAGAGATCTCAGGAGGAAGAAACAGCAGGGGCAAAAGCTTTGGGATGGGAGTAAGCTTGGCATATTAGAGAACCCAAAAAGAAGGCTTCTGACCGAAGCCTTTCCACCTGCTTCCATTCAACTCGACTGAGGCAGAGTTGAATGGAAGCAGGTGGAAAGGCTTCAGTCAGAGGGGAACAGAGGAACCTTAAAGGCTCCACAGAGGGGGTGGCTTTTACCGCAACAAGCGGCACTGGGCATTTTAAACGGAGAGGTGACTTGCTACGACCTATATTTTTAAAAGGTTACTCTAGCAACTGTGTAGAATATGGAAAGAATGACAAAATGGAACAATCAGAAAGTACTGCAATGGTCCAAGTGATATAGAGACCTGCTAATGTCTGTTCATACTGCCACAGCTCCTAGAGAAGTGCACAGCAAGGGTTCTAGTGTTCCTGTACATTCCTGAACACATTCCTGAGAGCTATTAAAGGTGCTCATCCCCTTATCTCCTATGCCCAATAAACTGAGAGATATATTCCTGAGCACATTCCTGAGAGTCTCCTTATCTCCTATGCACTCCCAGTAAGTAGCTTCAGGGGATCCTTGACTTCCCTGCAGACTCTGCCCAATCAACTTAAAGACGCAAATCCCCATTTGCTCCCTTTTCTTAGTAGTCATAGCTTTAAATAATATAATATCAATGTAATTGTAAGTTTTATGATTTGTATAACTTTTGCATAATGCACAGTGTCTTAGGTCTTGTAAAGTCCCTTTACTCTATGGCAAGTTTGATTACCACTTCTGCCATGAGGTACCTGGTATCAGGAAGTCTGGACCATAAAACTATCGATGGTCCGATTTTTCACTATCAGTAAAATGCAGCTGTAGTTTAAGTCCTATACAATGCTGTGCTAGTCACACAGCTAATGTATAGGTACCAACAATTCTGGACTTATAAAAGTAGACTGCAAAGCCTGAAGGGTGAGCAGAACCATTTTAGAAGGGCCCCAAATCTGGCTCTGCTCCCTGGATTCAAATTCAGAAATAAACTTCTTTCTACCAGTCCTTCTTCCTCTCGATGTATTGGCATCAAGGGTTAGCAGCTAAGCATTTATTCAGACCATAATACAAGCAGTGGAGATGAAGAGATGTACAACAATCTGAGATGCATGTCAGTGGTTCCCAGACTTGTCTGCACATTACAATCAACTGGATGGAGATCTTTTAAAATTTCCCAAATCCAGGCCACACTCCAGACCAATTAGATAGCAATCACTGAGGGTAGGACACAGGCATCAATTTTTGGTGCTCCCCAGCTGCTTTTAATGTGCAGACAAGCTTGGGAACCACTGATATATAGTATCTTGAAGACAGATCTCACAGGACTTACTGAAAGACTGAACGGGAAGAGGGGAGGTGCAGAAAAGTAATTAATGATACTACCTAGGTTTATAACAAGGAGCAATTGGGTGGCTGTTGGTGCTATTTACTGAAACTGGAGACCCAGTAAGGGTGGGGGACATCAGAATCAAGTGTCCAGTTCTGGATGTGGAAAGTTTTGAGATGCCCATTAGACATTTTATATTCTATATTTTACATAAGTTGACATGACACAGACAAGGGAAAGGTCAAGACAAGACATAAATCTTGTAGACATAGAGATATCATTAAAGCACAGAATGAGAGGAAACCACCTAGCAAGTGGGTGGAGCCTGAACGATGAAGGGTGATCAGAGGATTTAGAACTTGGTAAACACCTGCAGCCTGAATCTACCTGTCTCCTTCCCAGTCTCACCCTGATCTTCTGCCCTTGAAGGAAAAGGTCAGCTTCCTTTTGGGCTCCACATGCAGGCTTCACATGCCCTCTGTCTTCACTCCAGGCCTCCCGACATACCCTGCCGTTTCTGTTTCCCAAAGCCTTCTAGTCGGAGTCTCCAGATCTCTTGGGGTCCAGCTTTGCCACTTTCTTGCTATAGAGACCGCCACATCTGCTTCCCAGAGACATACAGAAAGTGTCAGAATGAGAACATGCCAACGCCCCCCAGGCTGGCTACGCTGAAGAGTGACACACATGACTTTCTCAGTGCATGACAGCAGCCTCGCTGGTAACACAGTGATGTGTAAAGCAGATGAGCCCAGGGTACACATAACTGTGTTTTCCCTGCCTTATTATGCTAAGCACCTATCAGGATTTACTTCTTGAGTTTTTATTTAGTCAAGTTAGTGCTGCTGTTTTATCACTTTGAATCCATGAAGTCCTACTGCAGAGTAGACCAAAAAAAAAAAAGGTCCCAAAATTCACTTCCCAGAGTTAGAACCAGTTATGCTATGCCAGTTACTAGCTATTGACCTTGGGTAAGTTCTTTGTATCTTCTCCAAATTTCAGTTTTCTAGCTTAGAACAAAGGATGAAAACTGATAGTATTGAAAGGGTCAGGGAATTCACCCAAAATACGAGAAGAGATCCCCTAAAATCCCAGAATTTACTGATAAAAAACTGTGTATTTATTCTTACATGTTTAAACTTCAGTCATTTTCAAAGTACTCTTTGTTTGATGCAATACACATATCAAGACACCTTTTCCGCTGCTCAAAAAAGTTTTTGAACTTGTCAATTTTTATGCCTTTTAGTACTTCTGCCATTTTTGTTTCACCCCCTCCACATGGGCAGAACGTTTCCCTTTTTTAATCCAGGGAAACAAAAAAAAAAAGGGTCACTCAAGGTGAGATTAGATGAATGGGGAGAGTGGGGCATAGGAGTCATACTGTTTTTTGTGAAAAACTGCTGAACACTCAATGTGGTAAATCATCCATCATGCAATGGGCAAATGTGATGAAAATCTCCAAAAAAAAACTTAACTGAAGCCAGACTCATCCTCTCACAACAACACTAGCTGTACACTGATGCCAATGGGTTCCTCAAACACTTACCCAGTGGGAGAAGCCTGTACAACAATGGGCTCACCCTCCAAAAGATAATTCTGGTTTTTGGGGGTTCCCCCTCATATAGCATTTTGCCTCATAGTCTCTCTGATCACCGTCCTCCACTCCCACCTTCTCTCCAAAGCTTCCTCTCCCTTGTTAAAATTACCTATTGTAGGAAAGGACAGGAAGAACCCTTTCACACAATACCTAATACCTGTCTCTCAGGTTCATTCAGTTTCCAAAGAGAACTATTTGCAGTTCATTCTCTACGTCCTCCATCTATTCATTTTCCTAACCATGTGTTGCCCCTCAATAGAATTCCCCTTCCTCCCCCCATAACTTATTTCACCAGCATGTAAGCCCCCATTCTTCTGGTAACCTCGAGATGGGTATTTAAGTTCTTGTAACTCACTGGGGGTTGGGTCTTCATTCTGAAGGTCCCCGTGTATACATGTTAAATAAAGTGAGAATACCTTTTCTCCCATTAATCAATCTGCCTCATGCCAGAGATTTTTCAGCAAACTTTCAGGGGGCCAACAGTCACAGCCCCCATAATACCTACCTCTGAGAGTTATTTTAAGAATTCAAAAGGCTAACGTAAGACACCCTCACCCTGCGTAAGACCTCTGTAAACATTTGCCATGCTGATAGCACGTACGTACCTAGTGCATCCGACCTCTGTGCTCCCTGGGCCCTGACAGCACTGATTCTTGGACTTGCTCTTAAACTGTCCATTGCTTCAGCTCCTCTCATGGGTCCTTCTCTAGGTTGTTGGCTCTGCTATGGTCTTGGTTTTCCTACCAAAGCTGCTACATGCCCCACCTTCCCCGCCCCCAATCTCAGCTGCAAACGCAAAACTTGCCACAAAGGCCTGCACCTGCCGAAGTGACTACATTCCCCTTCCCACTCGCTGAATCCAGCTTAGCAGCTGCATCCATTTCCCAAGTTTAAACTAATGAATCCGTCAGCCACAGGCTCCCCCGGGTGGCGTTCCAAGGTTACCTTATTACAACGCAATATCTTTAATCATATTTAATCATACATCGAGATGGAAATACAAACAACTCCCACCTGACCATAAAGGGATCTTTTTCCATATTGTGCATAGCTGTTTAAGTGTCTTCCTCGAAAAGCAATATACACAGTGTCCTTAGCAGCTTGAATAATAGTAGTATTATGGGATGTAAGTGTTTAGGGACCTCAGAGGTGAGTCAGGAAGTTATTGATTTTCCTTAATTGGTTGAATGGTTTAATAATCTATGCCCTTGAGACCATGCTGGTGATCAAATTTTCTCCTACAAAAAGTCCAGCTTGTTTAAGAGTTATTTCAACTATTTTGGGAGGGAAGAAAAGAGGGTGAAAATGAAATTTTCACAATATTGAATCGGAGGGAAAGGCTAATGAATGTATGTTCCAGTTTCCTTGTGGAAACAATTCCTCTCAGGATTGTGCAGGAGGCTTTGTGAGGGCATTTAGAGACTTTGCCATTGTGAGGTATCATCTGGACATAGACTGTCTCCCCCTATTCCTGGTTTCTTTCTGCCTCCTCTCTCAGGGAGCAGCCTCTGACCAAGGCTGCTCTCTGAAGGATATGCATATTCCCAGTAATGAGTCATGGAATGCAGGTGATCGAGCAAACCTTGTCACTCTTGATAAATGTGATTGTAAACACCATATAGCAATTTGAATAATAAACTTGCTTGATTATAAAACTGCTTGTATTGTCCTGAGGTGTGCATTCTTCACCAACTGGCCGCCATCGGTGCCTCCCGTAAGTTTTAATAAACCAGTGTCTCTACCTGCTGGACCTCTGGGTGACTTCTTTGGAATAGGTAAACATTACACACAAGCCCTCTCAGACTTGGGGTTACCATGACACAACCATTTCTTCCAGCCAAAATTCTCTTATGATCCTCATTAGTTATAGAGCAAATCCCAATGTGAGCCAAATCATTCAGTTAGTTTTTGCAAGGAGTTAGTTTTTGCAAGGGCACACTCACCATGGATGCTGAAGGCTCAGGAGTCCTGCAGCAGCCTGGCCTGGGGGTTGGACCGCAGGGCTGCACTGCACGTGTTCCCCATCAGTCTAATCAGGCTGGTGAGACGCCTGGACATCGTCATACGTGATCTGGTTAATAAAAACTGGTGTGATGAAAATAAACAGCAAGTGTGCTGGTTCCCGGTCAGCCTCAACCTATACGTGGGAGAGAGCACCGCAGGGTTCACTCTCCCACAACACATGTGCACGACTTTCCTCATCTTCGGTGAGAGGAAAGGGTGCACAGGGAGGCAGACGCGGGACCCCACGGTGAGCCATGAGGGAATGTGATTTTTGGTGACACATGAGATGAGAGTGAGGGGCTATTTGGATGACCCAACCCGGGGAAAGGATTGAATGAGGACAGCTATGCAGGACTCATCCACATATGTGCATGTGTTCACATGAGACATGCAGGGAAGACCTGCATGTACTGTGGAGGGGCGAGACGAGTGTGCAGTAAGAAAGGGGAGCAGTGTGTGTGTGTGTGTGTGTGTGTGTGTGTGTGTGTGTGTGTGTGTGTGTGTGTTTTGGTATACGCACAAGTATAATGCCAGATTATGACTATCTCTGTATGAAAAGCAAAGACAGAAATTAACATGTTCTAAACTCAAAAATCTTGGATGTGACCAAACAAAGGCATTCCTTGCATGCAAGTTTATGGGCATCCAAGATGTTCTTTCAGTTGGGTCAACACTGGGTCCATGGGCCCTCTGGCCATGATTTCATCCAGTGGGTGCCGACCACGGAAAAGTTGTGGTCTGTGGGAGCCCTTCCTTCCTTCCTTGTATCAACCATGGCAAGCACTTGCAAAGTAACATTTTCATTTGTGTTTCTCCACACGGCACTAACCAATAAGGCTACTAACAATTACGAGCTCATGCTGTTATTTTCAAATTAGAAAACACTTCGCGAGCAGCCTTGACAGCCGTGCTCCATCAAGAAAAGGAAAAATCAGCTCCCGGATTGAGGACGATGAGCGCAGACCTTCATGGTGGGAGGCCCGGGTGTGGCCCCTTAGCTAATGACAGGAATCTTTACATGTCCACAGCCTGAATTGCAGAAATGACATGCCTGCAAACAGAAGCCCTTGCAGCACTGAGGAACAGAGGGGACCTTTGGAAGGGTTTCCGATCCTGAACTCAATAATCAGTTTTGACACAAGATTTAAGTGACACATGTATGTATACCCCACAGTGACTTCCTGTTTTGTGTAGGGACTCTCGGGAGTTACCTCTTAATCATGGTGCTCCCTGATTTGATAGAGCTGGAGATTATTTAAAGGACGCGTTGTGTCTGCTTTCCTTTGTGGTAGTTCTGTTGCAAAATGATGCTCTGTGGGTTCCTTTGACTTGCCACAGAAAAGATTTTCAGAGTGAATCCAAGTATAGTTTAAGACAGAATTTATTAGAGAGAAGGAGGCATGCCTAACAGGCATAGGTTTTTAAAAAAATGTACATTTGCCTTTAACGAAAAGCTTTATGTACTTTTCCAACAATTATTATGCTAACCATGAACTAAGAAGGTGAATCCACATTCCAGTCCACAGGGTGGTCCAGTCTGGTGTGCCTGGACAGTTGGTTGGGTGATGGTCGTGTACCGATAAGAAAGATGTTTGAATGCTTACCCTATTTTAATTTAAACCGCCTACCAGAAACTTACGTATCTATCTATGTCTTACCTGCACCAAATAGCCTGCCTCAGTTCAGGGAGGAAAGGGTAAGAGAAGTGATGGAACATTTCTGTGCACTTGCTGTGTGCTGCTAGGTAACTTACGTAAACACACCCCTGACATAGGCATCTCCCTAGTTCTTAGAACAACCCTGCGTGGTGAGTGCTCCAGCACCAAGGAACAGATGAAGGGAGGTTCAGCAGCTTGCCCGAGATCACACAGCTGGGAAGTGCCAGATTATGACCCAGGGGCTCTGCCACAAACTCGAGGTCTTTCAACCCCACGCTGCTGCTTCTGTAACAAAGTCAGTATTCTCTCTCCTTGCTTGAGAGGAGAAGAAGTAAATGAAGCCCTGGGAAGTATTAACTGAATGTGAAATACCCACACCAGGGAGAAAGCCATTTGCTATCTGCAGCATTCGTGGGCACGGCGAGCTCCATCCCTGCTTCGCCCACAGCCCCTCAGCTATCTTTCCTTTTTTAAGCACACTGGCCCTCAGCAGGAGTCACTTGCACTTCTTGGTCTGAGACTGCCCTCAGGTTGAGCAAGTCTGGTTTGTGCACAAGGACAGCTCAAAGTGCTTGGGAATTTTTATCCCCAAAGGGGCAGCCCTAAACCAATGACTGGCAGGTTTGAAGACAGGAATGCTTGCTTGAGTCCTTGGCCCTGATCAGGACACCGTGGGTGTAACCCACATTGGCCTAGAGCTACCCATGCTGGATTGAGTCAAAATTACTCGTGGGACCTGGTTTGTCCTGAAAAGGAGACTAACTGGCAGCTTAAACTTCACATAACTGAAAACAGTTGCTATGATCAGGAAAATGCTAGGCTTTCTTTATTCCAGTCTCTATAGACAACCAATCAAAACTAATGAACACCAGGGGGGTGGAAATCACAGCTAAATATGAGGAAGACTTCTTGATTCCAAAGATGTTGCAGCATTGAAGCTGCCTCTCTCACCCTTAAAGATATTTCAAAACGGAACAGACAGTTGCCTAGATTGCCGCATGGCAGTATTATGCTGTAATCCAGATCATGGATTTTGCTCTCACCTGGGCCTGGGTTTGAGTGCTGAATTTTCCATGAGCTACCTGGTGATCTCTCTATGCCTCAGTTTCCTAATCTGTAAAATGAGGATAAAATGAGGCCTACCTCATCTGTTGCTATGAAGTTTACATGAGATGTAACACACTGAGGTTCCTTAATTTATAGCCAGGAATCATAAGTAATAGCCATTATCATCAGCTTTTATATTTCTAGAAGACAATGGTCCCTTGAAATTTTTTCAGGTCTGTCATTATAGGATTCTTCTCTCCTTCATCAAAAGCATGGCGTTAGAAGTAGGATACAGGATGCATCATTACTGGGAAGACGAAGAACCCCCAGAGACAAGGTAATGGTACACCAGGAAGAGGGAGGGGATTTCCTAATATGTGCATCACCAAGGGTGATTGTCAGCTGATGATTGTTGTTGTTGTTGTTGTTGTTCTTCTTCTCCTTCTTCTCCTTTTCTGAGTGGAGATCTCACTTTGTCCCCCAGGCTTGAGTGCAGTGACATGATCACAACAATCAAGGCTCATCGCAGCCTCGACCTCCTGGGCTCAGGTGAACCTTCCACCTCAGCATTCCAAGTAGCTGGAACTACAGGTGCATGACACCACGCCCAGTTAATTTTTATAATTATTATTTTTTTGTAAAGATGAGGTTTCACTATGTTGCCCAGGCTGGTCTCTAACTTCTGGGCTCAAGCAATCTGCCTGCCTCGCCTCCCAAAGTGCTGGGATTACAGGCGTGAGCCACCACACCTGGCCAGCTCCTGGTTCTAAAGAGAAGGTTACACCTTCAACTGAGTTTCACAAAATAAAATGCCATTTACTGAGCTTTTACTATGTACTAGGCACTATGCCACGTACTTCATATACATCACCATATTTTTTATTTTCATAAATTTAGGGGGCACAAGTAAAACTTTGTTATACAGATATAGTGTGTAGCTGGACTTTTAGTGTGACACTCACCTGGATAGTGTGCAACGTGCCTATAAAGTCATACACAACCTTGTCTAACCCTCAAAACACCCTTTAAAGTTATTGTCCTCATTTACAGAAGAGGACACCGAGGCTCAGAGAAGTTAAAGAGCATTCCCAACATCTAGTGGCAGGCTAGATCTAGACCAGGTCTCCGTAGCTCCAACTCCCCTTCCATACTTCATTCCACGGGCAATTTCAGAGAATGCATCTCTGGTAAATTTTAATTCCTCCACCCCTGTGAGGACTGTATTGGGATGACAGACAAGACATATTAATGTACCGACATGCACTTCCCCTCGCATAGTGACAGTCATTCAAAGAGAAGTGTGAACCTCAACAAGGTCATTAAAATCAAGAGGTCATTTCTACCCACAAATATTCTAAAACCCCAGCAATATCCTAGTTTATCCACAAGCTGAAATCCCAGCAACTCGGGAGGCTGAAGGGGGGAGAATCACCTCAATCCAGGAGGTTGAAGCTGCAGTGAGCTGTGATCCTGCCACTGCACTCCAGCCTGAGCGAGAGTAAGACCCTGACTCAAAAAATAAACAAGGAAATAAGAAAAAGAAAAGATGACCAGCATTTCCAAATGATTGTTTTAGAATCTATTGGATTGTTGGAGATGTCCGCTAGGAACAAGCCCACTGTCTGCCTCTACACTCTGCGTGCAATTCTTGAATGTCTGCAGACTGTTGGGGGATGCCCTGGCATCCCCCAACGTGGACATGTTTCAGAGGACTTTGCAATTTTCCCAGCAGTCCTCTAACCTAATGAGCCTTGAGAAAAATCAAGAAAAGTTCACAGGGGCACTCCAGGATGGACTCCTCCCACCCCAAAAGAAAGTGTGTTCACACCAGGGCTAGCATGCAGGTGAGGGCGGCCAGCTGAAATTCTGGAAAACTTGTGCAACGGGGGCCGCTTGCTCTTGTTCAGTCCAGAGGCCAGGCTTTTCTCCACTGAGTTTTTTTTTTTTTTTCTTAGACCACGGATTCCCACAGGACCCCCTGTGAGTCTAATGCAATTTGCACTGAAGAGGAAATGATTCTGGTTTAAAAAGCTATATTCCATTCAGATGTCATTCGCATAACAATGGAGGGGGCGTGGGGAGAAGGAAAGCCTGAATCTGTACTAAAACTAAGTTAGGGGCAGGATTTTTTAAGTCTTTCCGTTAAGACAAAGAACTAGTATTAAGACAAGTGCAGTCAAATTCCCTGCCCTGTCAGGAAGCCACTCTTTTTTATTATGCCATATGCGTTGCTGGGGGTTATATTGGAATGCATAAATCTCCTGTGAGTCACAAGACATTCAGCTGCCATTGTCCTCATAATTTCATTATCTCAGTTTCTGCCCTAAAACGTTTAGCACTAATTGAACACCCGAGGTTTTCCTGTGAAGTTTATTTTCTGAACATTATTGAAGTGCTGTTGATAAAAGTCAGAATTTATGGAGTCAGCACTCCTTAAAATGCCATGATAGATTTGAGCAGGAATATTTTTTTAAAGCAGGAATATTTTTATGACTTTGCCTGGAATTTCAAAGTCTTTCAATCATTCTACATTATAAAGCTGTCTATTTCAAAGCGCATTTTCCAAGGACTAAATTACTTGACTGAACCCAACCTGTTCATTTACGGTTCAGGCTGGACGTACTTGGCTATCTGATTTATCTCACATTTCAGGTTGTCGCTTGATGTTTATTTTGTTCCTGATTAAAAATACTAGACTTCTTCCTACCCACCCTCATCCTCCATGCTCCAGTTCAGGCTGCCCAGAATAATGTAAATATTGGCGGTCATCTTACTAGTGACAGTTCATTCTTTTTCTCTGAAAGAAATGCATTTGCGTGACTCAAAGCTCTAAACATTCTCTAGTCCTCAAAGAGTAGGAACTGTTTCCTGTAAGTTTACAAAAAAAAATCACAATGAAGAGAAGCCATGTGTTAAATCTATCTCTTGGATATTGTTTGCATTTCAATTAATGTCTCTCTGTCAGAAAGTAATTTAGTTAAAAAATGAGCTATGATCGGTGTCTCTTATGGGTTTGTATTCGTATTCATGTGTATGTATGTATGCCCAAATTACACACACTCACACAAACACGCAATTTATGGGATACTATTCAGAAATGGAATCTTTACAGAGCATAGGACTGCACCTTGGCTTCAGAAAATGAAGCAAAAACTTAGAATTAAGTGTCCATTTCACATTTAAAAGAAGTTAAGTTGCCCTCGTTGCTATAGTAACCACCAACAGACTAGCATTTTTTCTGTCATTATTATATTTGGAAAAGCAAATAATCTATTTTCAATTATAAAGCACAGATAAGGCTATGTATCTGAGATGGGTCCCTCACTGGCTGAGAAGGAGACACGGCAGATGTTTGCCACACTTGGGATTGGGGCTTCACTCTTCTAGAGTAAAATACGGTTTCTGAAGGGCTGAGCAAGGGTAAGTTGTTGATCTTGATGCAGGAAAAACGATGGCAGGAAAGAAAAATGGGATGGTATTTCCATCCTGGGGCTTAAAATAAGTAAAAATATTCAAGCATGGTTTGACAAGGTGAAACATAACTAACCCCGTGATTTTGTCCATGTTCTAGGAACACAGTCCCTATGTCATGTTGCACCTGCTCAGTCTCTACCCTCTATTACCGTCAGCCACCGTCAGCTGCAAGGCAGTATTTATTTTACTCGTGAAAGAAAAGTCTCTTCCTCTCCATGAATTCTCCCTAGATTCATGTCTCCCCCTCTCTAAACCCTTTCTTTTTGCACAGAAAGAAGACTGAAAATAAACAACCCGAAACATTAACAATGGGGAATGCCGAGTGAATTTGCCTTTATATTTCAATGTTAACAATAAATTTTATTTTGTTTTTTTTTTTAATTGGAGTCTCACTCTGTCACCCACACTGGAGTGCAGTGGCACGTTCTTGGCCACTACAGCTTTGACCTGCTGGGCTCAGACACTCCTTCCACCTCAACCTTCCAAGTAGCTGGAACTGCAGGCACACGCCACCACACCCAGCTGATTTTTTTTTTTTTTTTTAGATTTTGGAGATGAGGTCTCTCCAAGTTGCCCAGGCTGGTCTCAAACTCCTGGGCTCAGGCAATCCTCTCTATTCTACCTCCCAAAGTGTTGGGATTATAGGCATGAGCCACCATGCCCAGCAACAATAAATTTTCTACAACAAATACATACTTCTTTCATAATCTGAAAAAGGATGAGATAATGAAAGCATACGCTTCAAATCACTCATTCATCCGAAAGACTTTCTAGTAGAGAGAAAATAATCTCTATATATCCTAAACATAATCAAAACACTATGTATCAACATTTAAGTGCTACTGCTGCAAAGATTCTTAAGGAAATATTTATCACCTTATTATTTATATAGGAATATAACAAGTAGAAATTAATGAGCTAGGGATCAATTTTTTAGGAATAAGTGTTGATAAAGAAAATCCTTATTTTAAGAAATGTTCATTTATAAGATTTTTTTCGATTGGGTGTGGTGAATCACACCTATAATCCCAGTGCTTTGAGAGGCCAAAGCAGGAGGCTTCCTTGAGGCTGGGTAGCAAGGTGAGAGCTCATCCCTACAAAACTAAAAATAAATACATTAATAAGAGAGAAGAGAAAAGAAGTTTCTTGGTATTTTCTTGTGCACAATAAATGAAATGCTATGCTTGAAGACTTTCTGTCCTGTGAGGCTCTCATGTGTGTCCTAGGGATTAGGGGCAACTAAAGATGTTCCTATATTTTTCATATTTATAGTCTTTCCATAGCCTGAGATCTCACCTGTTCCCAAAGATTTGAAAGCAACTTGCAGATGGACTCAAATTCTCTGCATTCATATGGCTTATCCACTGTGACTTCCCACATGTACAATAAGACACAAGCAAACGGTAAACTTTTCTCTCATGTGAATTCTTGTGTTCACAGGGGTAGGGTCTCATCTGCAAGCTCCCCTGAGGAAGGATCTGCTTATAAGCTCACATGGTTATTGGCAAGACACAGTACCTTGCAGACTTTTGGACTGAGTGCCTTTGTTTCTTGGTAGCTGTTGGCTGGAGGCAACCCTCAGTTCCTCGCCATATGGGCCTCTCCAACATGGAAGATTGTTTCATCAAAGCCAGAAGAGTCTGCTAGCAAGATGGAAGTCACAGTCTTATTTAGTCCAATCATGGAGTGATATCCTGTCACCTTTGCTACTTTCTATTGGCTAGAAACAAATCATTAGGCCAGTCCAAGCTCAAGGGAAGGAATTACCCAAAGATGTAAATACCAGGAAGTGGGGATCCTTGGGGGACTTCTTAGTCTGCCTGCCACATATGGAGAATGACTAAAGCCCCCCTACATTCTTTATTTACATATATGTTGAACTTTTCCAATGTGACCTCTGAGATGTGCCCTAAAGGATGAGACAACAGAAGGTTTCCCCACGTTCTCTGCATTTATAGCATATTTCTCCACTGTGAACACTTACAGAAATCCTTCAATAAGAAGGGCAATAGCAGGCTTGTTCACATTCCTTACAATGACAGAGTCTGTGTCCAGTGAGATCTGACATGATTCTGAAGAAACAGGTGACCCACGAAGGCTTTTCCACATACTGCATTCATAGGACTTCACTCCACTAAGATGTGGGAATGACTGAAGAGTTTCCCACGTTGGTTACCCTCCTTACTTCTCTAAGGGCTGTCCACCCTATGATTTCTCAAATGTCTCTCCTTGTTTCCTGTTGAACTTTAATGACAAGATATTCCCAGTTTTCTCCTAAAATGGAGAACCAGGAGTCATTCCCTATTATTCTTACTCTTTTCCATTCACTGGAACATTTTTTCCATGAATATTCTACTGGACAACTGACTCATGGGCTGTAAGCTGACTCCCTGGTCTATCGGGGCCAGGCTCCTCTGGGATTTTTCCGGCATCATATCTCCGCAGGGCCCTGAGTAGGAACCAGAAAAGCCATCCACTCCTAAGTAATTTCATAGCCACGTCCTCAAAGACTGTTAAGCCCATTTCCTGGCTCGAGCTTCTGGGGGTTTCTGTGGGCGTCCACCATACAGTGCAAGAAGGGAGAGGGAAGAAGGTGGGATTGGGGCCACCTGGAGTCATTTGAAGTTAAATGAGAAAAGCCTGTGCCACTCAGGCTGGCAGAGCAGCTGACGTTCTTACTTTTGAAAACCTTCCATTGCAACTTAGATGATTTTCCATTTTAAAATGCATCTCTCTCGTGTTCTGCCCTGTGTCCCTCCTCTATCAATATCCTTCTTAACTCATATCATTATTCTTGGGAACTACAGGAAGCTGTTAAAGTATTCAGGTAAGACATTCCATCCTTATTTAGTAGGAATCCTTTGCCAAACTTGTGATCTGTTTGAGAAATTGAATAGATACATGGACAGAAGCCAGACCATCTATTCCAACAGACCTCTGCAGGTACCAGTTCAGGAAGCTAAATCCTAATCTCTGCAGTAATTGGCCCAGAACAATCAGGACTGGTAAGCGACTGCCACCTTCTCTGTTTTTTGTTTCTTTTCCATCCAACTCAGGATCAACCAAAGAAAACCAAGTATTCCCCCAAGCCAAATCACAGAAGATGTCCTGCTTATAGCTAGCCAGCCTCCAGCTTCCCCACGCCAATGATCTCCATCAGAACATACTCTAGAGGGGAAGAAATATCTTTTCCTTTCATTGCTAAGTTCATGGCTGAAAACTTTTAAAGAAAAGACCGATTATCAAGAGAAAAACATACAAGTGTGTTTACTATAGGTTTTATATTATACTTCCCTTCTCCTTCATAAAGAAATGAAAACCTAAAGAAATAGGTCAAGGTGTGTATTTTCATGCCAAGTTTGTTGAAGAGGTGGATAGTCATGGAGAAATGTGGTGGGACAAACAGGGCCTGATCTAATGCTAATAAACTGGGGGGAACTTACCCAGGCCTGTGTGCCCAGATTCTTCTCTGTGTCCCTGAGTCTTCAGGGATAAAGTTATTCCTTTCCTCTGGGTACAGGGAGGACACCTTCTGAATGGGATTCTTATGACCCACTTCAGGGGAGAAGGGTGAAAGGAAGGTGAGAGGGAGCTTCCTGGGTTTTATGACCTGCTTCTGCTGGTTTCTCAGATGCCAAGGTACCATATTGTGGGGTAGCATGTCCTGAACCCCAACAATACCTACAGCCCCCCTCTTTTTTTTTTTTTTTTTTTTACAATAACGCTTTCCTGTTTCCCTGCCTGCCTTTGAGCCTCTGCCAAAACACAGATGATACAGATGATGGTGGTTGACTCTCTTGCTACAGCAAGCTACAAATAGACTGCTCTCTCCTCCCTTCCTCCCCCGCCTTCCTCTCTCATTTCTTATTTCCATAGTTCAATCCTTTCTTTCTTTTTTATTTCCACAAATTCAAACCTGGGTGGTCTTGAGTATCCCTCATAGCTGAAGGAAACACTGAAGTTCACATTTAAGAACATACATTTGTTCTATAACTAAACAGAACTAAACATAACTCTGTCATTTACATTAACACTACATTTACATTAGACAAAGAAAAAAAAACTCATTAGAGAAAGGAATAGTTCTTTCTCACTCTATTTTTTCCCTGTAAGATGTTGATCCAGATATAAATTACATGACATACAATTCACCCATTTAGAGAATATCATTTCAATGGTTTTTTGCATATTCACAGTGTTGTGCAAACATCACCACATGCATTGATTTTTAGGATTCAGGATTCACAAGGTTTCATCTGTCCCAAATTATGTAAAAGCTGACATTTATGGAGCTTACTGTGTACTGTGTGCTATGCTCAGTGTTTTACACGTATTAGCCTGTGGAGCCCTTAGGGTATCCCTATGGAGTAGATACTGTCAGCATCACCTCTATTTTATAGGTGAGAAAAGAGTAGCACCAAGAGGAGTCATGTGGCTGGCAAGCCTGGAGCCAAAATGGGGGCCATAGCCATGTTGCTTCAGAGCTTTGCCTAACACCGGCCTGCATGGCTCAGGTCACTTGAATTCCAACATGGCTCAGGTCACTTGAATCCTTACACATCTCAGGTCACTTGAATTCCTACGTGGCTCAGGTCACTTAAATTCTGCCACTTTTTTTTTTTTTTTGGACTTTGCTGTGCTTGTGAGGAAATTTTTTGAAAAGAACAGTCTACTTCTTCAGGTGTTCCTCTCTCATTTCTAGACAGACACCCACCAGGCCTCCAGAGCCAACTGCGTTTGTGGAGTCCAGATTGATGTTAACCTCTCCCATCAGTTACCACTTGAGTAAGTTACACTTTCACATCTTCACATTTTGAAATAGATTTCTTCTACCTTTTAACTGCTCATTCCATTCTCTCCCTCATTTTCTCTCCCCTATTCTCTTTCTTTCTCTACTTAATAACAAAATTATTCCACAGAAGAGGCCTCTTACATAGTATTTTCATGTTTATTCCCCTAAGATGACCACTGAACCATTTTTTTTTTTTTTTTTGAGTTGGAGTCTCACTCTGTCACCCAGACTGGAGTGCAGTGGCCGCTCCCAGCCACCGCAGCCTCGACCTGCTGGGCTCCGGCGATCCTTCCGCCTCAGCCTTCCAGGTAGCTGGAATTACAGG
>CAUYQG010215643.1:0-10650 GCA_963574415.1 Tarsius wallacei | reverse complement strand
GCAACTTGGCGAGACCTCATCTCTGCAATAAATCAAAAATTAGCCGGGCGTGGTAGCGCGCGCCTGTAGTTCCAGCTACTTGGAAGGCTGAGGCAGAAGGATCGCTGGAGCCCAGCAGGGCGAGGCTGCAGTGGCCGGGAGTGTGCCACTGCATCCAGTCTGGGCGACAGAGTGAGACTCCAACTCAAAAAAAAGAAAATCTGAGTATGATAGGTGTGAGACTAAGTTCAAGGTTCTTTTATCCAGATGGAAGGCAGCCCCGGTTATTCCAGTGCCATTTATTAAAAATACTTTTCCTGGAAGGATGAGGCGGAAGGATCGCCGGAGCCCAGCAGGTCGAGGCTGCGGTGGCCGGGAGCGGCCACTGCACTCCAGTCTGGACGACAGAGTGAGACTCCAACTCAAAAAAAAAAAAAAAACTTTTCCTTTTTCATTAGATTGCATTGGCACCTTTGTTAAGGATAAAATGACCGCTTAAATGTGAATCTATTTCTGGAATCTGTATTCATCACATTGATATACTGGTCAGGACGTATGCCCGTAAAACACTATCTTTATTAATATAGCTTTAGAGCAAGGCTTGAAGGCAGGTAAGATTCCTCGTCCAACTTAGCTCATCTTTTAAAATATTGCTCTAGGTCATCTACAGCCTTTGTATTTTTATAGACCTTAAAATCATCTTGTCAATTTCCATTAACAAACTGTCATGATTTTGACAGGATTGTGGCAAATCTATAAATCTATCGATAAAAATTTATAAATTCATAAACCAATTTGTGAGAATTGACATCTCAGAAATAGTATCTTCCCAGTTGATATATGAGTACATGATATATTCCTCTATCTTTATAATGAGTTTTTAATTAGGAAGGTGTCTTTGTCAGAGCCGTGCTTCAGGCTGAAGATTAGTTTTGTAACAATATGAAGTGTAGGTTGAACTAGAAGCGTGGATACCACTTGGAATGCTACTGTGGTTATCCATAGATAGGAAATATATTCTTGAAGCAGTATAGTGGTAGAGTGGAAATACATTCTTGAAACAGATTTAGTAGGTCTTGATGACTGGATGTGAAGAGTGAGACAGATCAAGAAAACTTCGATTACTTTAATATTTCTGCCCTGGATCACCTAGAGAATGACATTTCTATAAAAGCATAAACTGTCCTTCATCTAGAAATACTTATTTAGTGAATATTAATTAGCAGAGCTTGTACTTGGCTCTGAGGACATAGCAAGAGCAAAACATGCATAGTCCCCACCTTACTGGAACACCTTGCAGGTGACACGGACATGTATTAGATAATTATGCAAATAGAAGGAAAATTGCAACTAATGAAAGTGCTCTAAAGCTAGCACACCTAGATCTCAACCTCTAATACCATTCTCCAATAGAGGAAGATAAAGTCATTTCCTTGGAAAAATGACTTATTCTAGGGCTAGGGCAGGAAATACACAAGATAAGGCTCAAGTGTCTTGTAGCACCAGAAATTTGGAAAGTGCTAAGAACAAAAAAATCTTCACTACGATGGAAGCATATCGAAGTGACACAGAAACCAACTGAAAAGTTTCTCAATGGCCAAAGCTAGAGTAATATAAATGACAAAATAAATAGGAAATAATCCTAAGTATAAAATAAATATCCATGAATCTATAGCAATATAAATTAAAGCAATACATGGGAAAGAAGTGACTTCCTTCTAAAGAGTACAGTGTGACAAGGGGAGGAAGAGTAATTTTACAGTGGAGAAATGACATATGTTACTTTACTTCTGTGATCCCCTTCCCCAAAAACATAACCCCAGTCAATAATGAGAAAAATATCAGACAAATCCCAATAGAGGTGGTATTCCACAAAATATCTGACCAGTCGTCCTCAAAGCCATCAGACATCACAAAACAAGGAAATTGACAAATTATCATGGGCACAAGAAGCCTAAAACATGACAACTAAATGTAGTGTGGTATCCTGGGACACACAAAAATAGTACGTAAAAGCGAAAGGAGTCTGAATGAACTACGAACTTTAGTTAACAATAGAATATCAATATTAGTTCATTGTTGTAACAAATGTTCCATGCTAATATAAGATGTTTATAATAAAGGAAACTGGGGTGGAGAAGTATATAAGAACTCTCTGTACTATCTGCTCAATTGTCTGTGAATCTAAAATGGTAAAATAAAGTCTATTTGTTTAAAAAACATTTGCCAAGGAAGAAGCACATGGTCTGAGGGGAACCTGAGCCAGAAAAGAGCTTCTGGAGAAAGTTACACTTTATCCCCGATCTGAAGGTTGAAAAGTAGATAAAGATTTGGGGAAAGCAACAGTAAGTGCAAAAGCCTTTAGGCCACTGGAAGCATGCTGTGTTCAAGGAACAGAAATCATTGCATTGTGATTTAAGCAGCATGACCAAAGGTAAATATGATGCAAAATATGGCCAATATTGCGTTTATTTTAAGAGCAATGGTTGTAAGTGGCAGGGAGTGGGAGGTGACAAGAGCAAAAACGAGGGGGAAAGTATGTCACCCCAATTTAGTTAAACCAACTGAGTGCCTGATGCAGAATTCACTTAGATTAGGACGCTAGAATAGGCCAGGTCAGTTTTGGACATGGGGGCTGTAAGGCACCCGTGTCATAACAAAAAGAAAGTGTCTAGTAGACAGTCAGATATACAGGTCCAAGGCCAGAAGAGAATTGTGAATTGGAGAGAAAGTCCTGAATCTTCTGCATGTAGGTGACACATGAAGGCTTGGGCGTGAATGAAAACACCTAGGGTCTCTCATTCAAGTGCCTAAAGAGAAAAATGGGAAGTCATCAACCTGTAGATGGCCACACACTCTCCCAGGCAGACTGTGCGGAAGACGAGAGACAAGGAAATCCAGGGAACAGCAACATTGAAGAGGAGCAGAAATCCACGAAGGAGAGAGCAAAGACAATGTAAAGGAATAATGTGATGTCACTGACACCAAGAGAAAAGCCCTGGGAAGTAACCTGGTGACCAAGAATTCAACATGGATAGAAACTGAAGAAACCTCTGGACGTTGTCACTTCAATGTTTTTGAAAGAATTGTTATGGTTGAGAGGTAGTGGTGATGGTAACTTCATTGTTGTGGCTTCAGGAAAAAGTGAGAATAGACTAAGCAATAGAGTAAGGTATTGCCAAGCAAGAGACTTAAATTCGTTCATTGGGCGTTATCATGTTTGATGATTACCGTCTCCCCAGCCTAATGGGCTCCATGAGTGACTTACTCTGCATTTCATCACAGGCACTGGCTCGGTCTTGGGACCATCATACAAATCTAGATGCTGGTTTGGGGTTTGCCTTATACCAGTATTTGCTATGAACATAATCAATGCAACTTCTTAGAGTGACATTTGCAGTGAAATGAATGTTTTCCTCAGTCTGTCCTGCTTCCATTTCAGGCAATGAAGAAGCAGCGTTAGAATCTTTTGCAGTCTTGCTCTTTGAGTGATGCTGAGTTGGTTGGATGGCTTTGCTGCTGGTTTCCTTCTAGGCAAAATCTTCAATCCAACAGTGAAATCAGCACTCTCTCCACAACTGATCTGCCTCAGTCTTGTCTCTTTCCTTTCGTGACTTTCAGATCACTAAGCCAAGAACGCCCTTCCAGCTGTGACGAACCCCTGACCCAGCTCCATTTCCATCAGGTTGGTGGCTAATGGGCTAAGTCTTTGGAAATGACTTGGGTTGGGGAAAGGACAAAGTAAGGAATTGCATGCACCCACATAGTGTATCTGTTCTAGGAAGTATTGTGGGTCCAGCGTTGGGGTTGTCTCCGTGCACTGGAACTGCCAAGAGGTCAACTGCATTATCACAACTCATAAGCCCGAACAGACACATAGTCTGTCTGACCACTTAGAGTTAGACATATTGCCCATGACCTCAACTGCACACACATAAAGACCCAAGTGTTTTACCCAAGTGCAAAGGCCCCTGTTGGCAACAGTTCTGCTTCTCCTCATTGTGCCTAGCTGTGTACTGGACTCCAATGAAGCTACAGAGATAAAATGACAACTGTGCTATTCTTGGAGAGCAACTACCCGAATACCAACAGAGCAAACTCCTCAAGACCCAAGAAGAGCTGCACAGTTTACGAAGTACTCACATTATCCCCCCAGTCCTCACGAAATCCCACATAATGGATCTTCTTCTTATTACTCCCAAATTACAGAGGCAGCAATTGAGGTTCAGAGAGATGAATCATCTGACAAAGGGCAAGTTTTGAAAGTAGAAAAAACAGGAATGCAAACCCAGATCTGTT
Source organism: Tarsius wallacei (assembly GCA_963574415.1). Taxonomy (NCBI): domain Eukaryota; kingdom Metazoa; phylum Chordata; class Mammalia; order Primates; family Tarsiidae; genus Tarsius; species Tarsius wallacei. Next base: position 6,372 of record CAUYQG010215643.1, on the reverse strand, counting down.
TGACTCTAAAGCCTGTCTTCTCAAGACTTTCTTAACTCCGCAGGGCTGTCCGCATCAGCAAACATCAGTCCTGTCAGTGACCCCCTTCATAAGTAGGTGGAAACACGTTCCATAGGATGGGGGTGTCTGGCTGGGGTTTCCAGGAAGAAGAGGCACTGGCAAAGTGGAAAGGTAGCCTGGCTCCGTATTATTGGGGGCAGGTGGTTGCCAGAGCTCAATATAACGGCTCTGTTCCTGTGTCTTGTCCAAGCTAATCCAGTCCTGAGTGATTTCATTGAAAATGCCCTTTGCCTCTGTAACGAGATTCCCCTCATCTTCAAGCAAAATGATGGATTGGCCTTCGGTGTGCTTGGTCACCCAGCTTTGAAGAGACATCGCAGCTGGGCCAACTTTTGAATCATCTACAGGAAAACAGTCCTGCCGCTAAGACCTGCATTCTGACCTGGCTCAGGTGTGACCATGGACAGATCTTCCTGGGTCTCAGTTCTTCCATCTGTAAAAGACATGGGTTTCTATGATCCGCTGATTGAAGAGGACAGAGCTAGGCATTCAGTCAACTAAGAAAGGTTACAGAGGACCTCCTACTTGCCAGGCATACTGAGGTACAAAGCATACAGTGGTGAGCAAGACAAAAGCAATTCTGGGCCTCATGGGGCTTAGCATCTGCTGGGGGAGATGGCCAAGTATGCAGGTACATTATTACATGCTGTGATCATGGCACGAGGACCAAGAGACCAGAGGGACTAAACCTGCCTGGGGGGTCGGACAAGGTTGCCTTTCTCACTGTTACCTTTCCCCGGATAACTTCTCCACATCACTCATTCATTTATTCAGTCACTCCTCAAACATGTTCTGAGTGCCTGCTATGTGTCAGATGCTGGAAACACAGTGAAGGTCAAGGGACACAATGACCTGGCTCTGTGGAGCTCACATTCAAGTGAAAGAGACGAACAATCAGCAAGTGAACAATCACACAAGGCCCACGGCTACTTCGGTTTGGTAGCTTTGGAGAAGGCCTTTCTGAGGAAATGACAATGAGTTGAAACTGATTAGCAAACAAGACAGAGCCAGTCACCTGACTATCTGAAAGGCAGAGCTTTTCCAAGAGGGAAAGCACGTGCCAAGGCCCCAAATGGGACTGAGCTTGGTCTGTATAAGGAAAAGGAGCAGCCATGGGGGGGATTTTGAGCAGGGGGAGTGAAGTGAATTGCATTTTAAAAGCACTATAAGGTCAGACATGGCAGCTCATGCCTGCAATTCCAATACTTAGGGAGGCCTAGGTGGGAGGATCACTTGAGCCTGGGAGTTTGAGACCAGCCTGGGCAGCCTACAAAATAAAATAAAATAAAATTAGCTGGGTGTGGTGGCACACACCTGTAGTCCTAGCTACTTGGGAGGCTGAGACAGGAGGATCACTTGAGGCCAGGAGGTCAAGGCTGCAGTGAGTCGGGATCTTGCCACTGCACCCCAGCCTGGACAACAGAGTGAGACCCTTTCTCTAAAAATTAAAAGAAAAGAAAAGAAATCCTAATCGTCAGAGAAATGCAAATCAAAACCACTCTGAGATACCACCTAACCCCAGTAAGAATGGCCATCATTAATAAAACAAACAACAACAGATGCTGGTGAGGATATGGAGAAAAGGAAACACTTCTACACTGCTGGTGGGAATGCAAACTAGTTCAATCTCTATGGAAAACAATGTGGCGATTTCTGGGGTTTTTTGTTTTTTGTTTTTGAGTCAGAGTCCCACTCTGTCACCCAGACTGGAGTGCAGTGGCATGTTCCCGGCCACTGGCAGCCTCGACCTCCTGGGTTCCAGCGATCCTCCGGCCTCAGCCTTCCAAGGAGCTGGAACTACAGTCGTGCGCTACCATGCCCGGCTAATTTTTGATTTATTGTAGAGACGAGATCTCGCCAAGTTGCCCAGGTGGGTCTCAAATCCACCGGCTCAGGCAACCCACTCGCCTCGGCCTCCCAAAGTACTGGGATTACAGGCTGAGCCACCGAGCCCGGCCCAATGTGGTGATTTCTAAAAGAACTAGAAATTAGCTGGGCATGGTAGTGAGCGCCTGTAGTTCCAGCTACTTGGAAGGCTGAGGCGGAAGGATCGCCGGAGCCCAGCAGGTCCAGGCTGCGGTGGCCAGGAGCATGCCACTGCACTCCAGTCTGGGCGACAGAGTGAGACTCCGACTCAAAAAAAAAAAAGAACTAGAAATTGACCTTTCATATGACCCAGCAATCCCCCTACTGGAAATATACCCAGAGGGACTAAAATCATTCTACAAAAAAGAAGCCTGTGCATGCATGTTTATTGCAGCACTATTCACAATAGCAAAAACATGGAACCAACCATGCTGCCCATTAAAACTGGACTGGATTTTTTAAAAAATTGGAACATGTACACAATGGAATATTATGCAGCCATAAAGAAGGACAAACATATGGACTTCGCAGCAATTTGGATGGTTTTAGAGTCTTTCATACTCAGTGATCTATCACAGAAAGAAAGAACAGAGTATCATATGTTCTCACTCATAAACGGACCTTGAACAATTATCGTCATACTATAGAAAGGGATTGGCAGTAGCGGGATACTGCCAGGGTGAGGAGTGGGGGAACATAACATCAAAAAGGGTATCTGATCTCAAACCAGGCAAAGTGGGGACCAAAGGGAGGCTCAAATTTTACTTGTATGATGTCCACTTGTATATCTAATCCTGAATTATACCCCACATCTTCAAAATAAAACTTAAAAAAGAAGAAAGAAAGAAAATAAATCACTCTGGCTGGTAAGAGAAGAATGGGTGGAGGCAGTGAGAGCTGTTTAAGAGTGGGAATTGAGCCGGGCTCGGTGGCTCAGCCTGTAATCCCGCGCTTTGGGAGGCTGAGGTGAGTGGATTGCCTGAGCCCGCGGGTTCGAGACCCGCCTGGGCAGGCGAGACCTCATCTCTACAATAAATAAAAAAAAAAAACTAGCCAGGCGTGGTAGCGTGCGCCTGTAGTTCCGGCTACTCGGAAGGCTGAGGCGGAAGGATCGCCGGAGCTCAGCAGGTCGAGGCTGCGGTGGCCGGGAACGGCCACTGCACTCCAGTCTGGACGACAGAGTGAGACTCCAACTCAAAAAAAAACAAAAAAAAGAGTGGGAATTGACCATGGCTTTGCCAATGATGCTCTAGGAGAGCTCAGCCCAGTACTCAGACCCTCTGGGGTGCTTTCTCTTGGATCCTTGCCTCCCAGCAGGCCCACTGCTACTGCAGGAGCTCTGCGCAAGTGGAGAGTGAGTTGCTTGCTGAGACAGTCCTTCTCTCCCCCAAGAGCCAAGAAGGCCCATCTGGAAGCAAGAAGATAAATGACATAAATGGGGCAGGGGCCCAAGAGGCAGAAGTCCCTCCTCTCACAGTCACTCTAGCCTTGGCTTCTGTCCCCCCACCCCCCACAGAAGTCACCAGCTTTCCTATATGTTTCTGCCATGCCAATGCCATTTCAGTGTTGTTGGGCTGCAGACAACCGACAACTTCTCTTCCCCAAATCCCTTCCAGACAGGAAGGCCTGGGCCTCTCCTCATCTTGTTTCCAGACCACAGTCTGGAAGAGTGTGGCCTGACCGATTGGCATCCAGTGCCCACACAGGCAGAACCTTTGTGTTCAAGGCACAGAGCAGGACGTCACACACCCCACCTGTCATTGCTTGCCATCCCCAGTCTGCACAGGGCCTCTGTCTGCTTCTTCCCGCCAGGAAGACAGGAAAGGGGCCCAGGAGAGGCTGGGCTGTGCCCAAGGCCAAGTTCATAGGTGGAAGCCAAGCCAGGACCTGAGTCCAGCTTTCCGGACTCCCAACCCCATGCCTTTTTCCAACCCACACTGCCGACAGCCCTTTCCAAGAGAGAAACCAAGAGTCTGAGAACGGCTTTGGAGCAGGAAACCACATCTCCCTTGCCAAGCCCACTTTCCCAGCAGAACAAACTCCTTGCATTCTCCTGCCACCTCAGCAGAGTTCATCCATTTCTGCCTCCCAGCCTAGATTTCACTCCAGGACCACTGGAAATCTGGTCAGCCCAGGATCAGGAGGGGACAGACCCGATTCCACATTGGAAGATCTAGCTCCGCTTTCAGACGCTGCTCTAGACATAGGGAGATTGACTGCCCCTACCGGACACCTTTGCGCCTCTGAACTGATTATAAAAGCCGAGATGGCATTACTCACCATCTTCACAATGATCTGGACATGGAAGAGAGTATTCGTTCAAGATCAAAAGTTAAGCGGAGACAAAAGGAAACCAAACACCTACTCCACCCTGCTGCACATCTCTGCTCTCTTTGTTATGGGGAAGGTTCCTTCCATCTCTGGGCCTCCATTCTGTAACATGTCAATGTTAATCTGTAACATTAAAGGCTGGCCTAAATGACCCCTGACTGAGAACCTTCCAGCAATGCTGCTCTGAAAATTTTGTGAGGTGCAAAAGTGTTGGAGCAGGCTCTGTATCCCAATGCTTATTCTGAGAACTTACTCTGCACCAAGACTTGATCTGGACCCCAGCTTGAGAGGCCAGAAAGGCTGAGGAGGACAGGTTTGTGGGAGAGAGGAGAATCGAGGCAGCTGCCATAGAAGATGCATTTTCGAGAAACAGGCAAGATGTTTCATGAGGCCATTTCATATATTTTGCATTGCAATATAAGATATCTCCCTGTCTCTTGAAACCTTCAGTAAAATGCCACATTAACTTTAAATGAATATGCTGTTAGATTTGTTCTTTTTGAGATTTAAGTAATATGCTGAGACTTCCCTCTACAAGGGCATGATGCCAGAGCAGGGCAGGGGTAGCCCAAGGAGATTCAGGCACCTTTGAGTTACATACAGAAAAGTTATACTAGCCTGGACTGTCCGCAGGAAGAAGGCCTGATTATCTCCCCAGCTACTCACTACCCCCATCTCCATATTCCTCATCTGGGAGCCACAGAGCCCCTCTACTCAGGAAGAGTAAGAAACTTTAAGGAAGAGTCAGAGAAGGAGCAAGGCCTCAAAGTTTATTTCACAGTAAAGTAACTTGAAACGCAGCCAACTAAGTCTCAGACATCTGGGAAGTCATATATAGAGTTTAAGTTGGACTTGTGAGCAGATTGGCACCACTGCCACCTGTAATGAACTGAACTGTGTTCCCCAAAATTCATATATTGAAGCCCTAGCCCCCAGTGTGATGGCATTTGGAAGGCGGGGTCTTTGAAAGGCAATTAGGGTTGAATGAGGTCCTGAGCCTATGGGCCCTCACAATGAGATCTGTGTCCTTACAAGAAGAAACACCAAAGAGCTTGTGCGCGCGTGCGCGCGCGCGCGCGCGTGTGTGTGTGTGTGTGTGTGTGTGTTCATTCTCTCTCTGTCTCTCTCTCTCTCTCTCTCTCTCTCTCTCTCTCTCCCACCCTCCCTACCACCCACCTTCCCTCTTTCTCCACAGCGTGTGAGTATACAGAAAGAGGGCAGCTGTCTCCAAGCCAAGAAAAGAGCCCTCCCCAGAACCCAACTATGTTGCACCCTAGACTTCTCAACCTCCAAAACTGTAAGAAAATAAATGTCTGTTCTTTAAGCACTCACTCTCCCTCCACCCCGAGACCATGGTGTTTTGTTACAGTAGTTCAAGCTGACAAGGACCTCATCCCTGACACTCTGACAGAAGGCCAGAGCTTTGTACTTCACATGCATGCTCACCAGCAGCCCAGCGGACTAGGCATGAAAGGAAGTATTAACCCCGTTCTTCAAGGGAAGAAACTGAAGCCCCAGAAGAAACTTCACTTGGCCAAGATCCCAGAGCGAATAAGCCCAGACCTGTGACTCACATCTCAAAGTGTGTCTCAGGGATCACATCCTTCCGAATTCCCTGCAGACTTTCTTTCTTTCTTTTTTTTTATTCTAAAGATGTGGGGTACAATTCAGGGTTAGGTATACAGACATTGATCATGCAGGTACCCTTGTTGATGAGGTATGCCCCTCCCTCCCCTAGCAGTTTCCCTCGCCTGCCAATCCCACCCCGACTCCCCTGACAGATTCCCACTACTGCCAATTGCTTTCTTGTAGTATTATAATTGGTCAAGGTCCGCTTACGAGTGAGAACGTACGGTACTCTGTTCTTTGTTTCTGAGATAGATCACTGAGTATGATCGACTCCAAATCCATCCAAGTTGCTGCGAAGTCCAAGAACTAGAAATTGACCTTCCATGTGACCCAGCAATTCCCCTCTTGGGAATATACCCGGAGGAACTCAAATCATCCTACAAAAAAGATACCTGCACACGTATGTTTGTTGCAGTTCTATTCACAATAGCAAAAACATGGAACCAACCATGTCGCCCATCAAAGCTGGACTGGATAAAAAAATGT
>CAUYQG010215630.1:0-21599 GCA_963574415.1 Tarsius wallacei | reverse complement strand
GTCTCACTCTGTCGCCCAGACTGGAGTGCAGTGGCCGCTCCCGGCCACCGCAGCCTCGACCCACTGGGCTCCGGCGATCCTTCCGCCTCAGCCTTCCAAGTAGTTGGAACTACAGGCGCGCGCTACCCTGCCCGACTAATGTTTTGATTTATTGTAGAGATGAGGTCTCGCCAAGTTGCCCAGGCGGGTCTCGAACCCTCGGGCTCAGGCAATCCACTCACCAAAGCGCGGGATTACAGGCTGAGCCACCAAGCCCGGCTGAGAAATTGTTAAAAGCAGATTGCTGTGATTTTGCTCCAGAATTTCTGATTCTGTAGGTTTAGGGTAGAGCCCAATAACAGGTTCCCAGACGATGTTGATGCTTCTGGTCTAGGAATAATTCTTTGAAAACCGTGTATCTCTGACATTTTAAGACTTTATGATATTGGATGAGTCAAGGTCATTGCATACATCATTTTATGTGAAGTTTATGTGTGATGTTTGCTATTCTAATTGCTGACAGCATTATGTTTTTCTTTTGCCAAGCTTAATTACTTTTTCTGCTTATAGGACAAAGGATGAGGAAGTGGGAGAAAATGCTGTATTGGGATTTCTTTTAATTTCTTACACAAATAGAAGTGAATAAGTACAGAGGCTACATATCAGCCCATTTGTCTCTATTCATGTTTGTTCTCCAATCACAGCTAATTCACACCTTGTTCTTCTACCAGCTCAAAGATGATTTGGTGAGGTTGGTTGCACACTTCTCATATATGATTTTTAAAAAGGATTAACTATTCTAGAAACTATATAATTTCAAGGGACATTGCAGATTTTTCAAAATACCTTAATTTAAAATTAATTTGATTATATTATTGTTTCTATATGAGACCAGTAGTGAGCTGCATCAAATAATGCCCCATCCCCAAAATAACTGAAGATAAGGAAAACATGTTGCTTGCTCTTTGAGCGTTAACTCAGTAAAATTCACATTATGTGACTGTTGGACATTTTTGAGAGATATATATTTTTGTTATATATACACATATATGTATATCGTATATATATTTTCTATTTGCTCAATTTAAAACATCTTATGTTATTTTAATTGTTATTAATGTTCTGTATAATGTCTCTATATGAAATGACATAAATAGTTCCATCTTAAACTTAAAAATGTGCTCAACTTGTAATACAATAAATATTTGAAGCAAGTATATAATCAGGTTTCTTCCTGCCTCATTTACTCTAGGGCTGTTATCAAAAGAATGGGTCTTGCCAAAGTATTTCCCTTACTTATGACTTTTCCAAAGTTATGCTAGATGTGTAGGGTCTCTATTCAGAACAGATGTATTATGCCATAAGAATTTCAGTTTCTCCTCAAGGCTTTCTCACATTTTTCACATTCTTAGTGAGTTTTGTCACTGTCCAGGGGAGAGGTTACCTGCCATGTTTCTAGCCTGAGCACCTGACCCACCAGATACGGGAATTCTGTTGCAGAGATGGATACAAAAGCCCCAATACCACTGAAGATTTGAATTGCATAACATATTGTTTCTTCTGATCTTATGTTCAACAGTCAACTTTATGATGATGCCACATGCTCATTTCCTTCAGGGAAATAATTACTTGGTCAGGGTGTCTGATCTGTCTGACAGTTATATTTCTCATTGTAAATTACTAAGCCATCACTCTGGCTTTAAACACAAATGAGTGTTGTGGGTGTGAGTCAGCATCCAGCACCCTCAGACCTGATAAATATGGGGACATTGATAAGATCAGTTATCTTAAGTTTGGCTCAATGCCAGACTCTGATGCTACTGATTCACCAAAGTGAATTAATACCAGCTAGCATTTATTAAGCATTTTCTGCATACTGGGCACTGTACAATTGTATTTACATGATCTCTTTTAGTCTTCATGATAACTTTGTGAGGGAGTAGCAGTAAATAAGAAGACTGCTATGGAGATTAAAAACTTTCCCCAAATCAAATGGCTACTATGGCAGAGAATTTTAGTTGCCATCCAACATTCTTTTCCATCTTTTCCTTAATGACATAATCCCTGTTTTATTCCTGATAGTGATTTATCCAATGGATAATCTCTATTACCCGACGTCTCTTGCACAAAGGTGTGAACCTATGACTGAATTCTGCCAGTGAGAGATAATTGTGTTCAAGTACTACTAGGAAGTGTGTACTAGTACTTCTAGGAAGCCTGCTTAAAGGGAGTTGAGTTGGCTGAGAGAAGGGATTTTTATCCCCTCTGCTTCCTCCTACTGCTAGTCTGGAATGTAGGTATGATGGCTGAAGCCATGTTGGACCATGGAGTGACCTACTAGATGTAAGCTTGCATTGAAGATTTTGGAACAGACAGGTAAAAGAAATCTGGGCCTGTGAGGACACTGTAGAGCTACTGTTTCAGCTGTACTCCAGAGATCTTTGTCTGCTACTTGGACTAACTAGAATTCTGTTAGAAGAGGAGAAAGGTAAGGATGGCTATTTGGTAGGCAGTGGACAGTGTTTCCACACTATGTGCTGAGTACCTAATATTTGAACTGTGATAACTACATGTATTCAAGTTTCATCTCTGCCACTTACTGGGTATGTCTATTGGACATCTCTTGTGCCTCATTGTACATTCTTACAGCCCACCTTTTCATCAAGCCATTGGTCCAGTAACCAGCTTCATATGTGAGCAACCAGACAGCATCTTGCCTTAGCCTCACAGCAAATATCTCACTTCTCACCCCAGTACTTCTTTGATGTTTCAACATGGAGGCCTGTTGGAATGCCCCGGCACCTACACATGTATTTTATGAAATACGAGGGCGTTAAAGGCCCAAGAGTCAATCCTTGACTAATCTGTAATGGGAACCCAAGATAAATGTTTCCTTCTTCCATTCTTGGCCAGATAATTCTCAACTGCATTTTAGTAGTGTTTGCTTCCAAAACGTTATCAGAAGGTCTAAGCAGAATTAAGCCCTAGTTGTCTATAGTTTCTGGTCAATTCAAAAATATACTCCTGTATTGGTTTTCTCTCTTTTCTGTTTCCTTTTCCCCAATTGCCTACTTCTATTCAATGGAATCACTCCCTCTTCCCAAAAAACCTACCTACATTCAAACCCTTGTCTCAGGCTCTGTATTCTAGGGAGAACTCAGGTTAAGCCATTGTGTAACCTTGAATTAAGCTATACTGACAGAACTTTGGCATTTGCTGGCACTTTTATGTCCCTTCTATGATGAAGCAGCATATGATCATGGTGTACAAAAATGACAATACATTATGAAATCTGATAATTCCATGTATTGTTATGGATGTGGATGAAAAGAAGCTCACCTACCTTGTTAATGAGAGTACAAATTGGTGTCATTTCGGAAAGGAATATGTGCCACTATCTTATAAATTTGAATACTTACACAGCCTAGTGCTTTATTCCTAGGTATGACACCTGGAGAAATTCTCCTGCATGTGAACCAGGTACCGTCCTTAGGAATGTCCATAGTAACGTGATTGATAGCACAAAAATCCTGGAATAAGTTAATTGTCCATTGATGGAAAAACAATAAATACATTTGATATTTGTTATTATTTCAATCGAGTAAAAATGAATTAACCAATACTGCAAGCAAGAACACAGATGCATATTAAAAACAAAATATTGAGTGAAAAATTAAATCACCAAAGACTTCCAATGATACCCAAAGGCAGTTGGGTATCATTTTTGTGAAGCTCAGAAACAAATAATATTAAACAATAAATTGTTAGGAATCATACATACATAATAAACCACAAAGGAAGGTAAATCCCAAATTCAGGATAGTACTGGGGAGATAGGGATGGGAAAGGTAGGAACATACTATAGAGGCACTGGCATTGGTAATGTTTCAGATATTGAATTGGGTGATAGGTTCATAAAGGCTCTTTAGTATTATACTGTATAACCTATTAAAATTTGATACAGATTATTATTTACATATTGGGTATTATAGAATACTTTTTTTTGAGTTGAGATCTCACTCTGTCACCCAGGCTTGAATGCAGTGGCACAATCATGGCTCACTGCAGCCTCAACCTTCTGGGCGTAGGCAATCCTTCCACTTCAGACTCCCAAGTAGCTGGGACTACAGGCATGTGCCACCACACCCAGCTCAGTTTTTTTTTTTTTTAATTTTTAGGAGAGACGAGGTCTTGCTATGTTTCCTAAACTGGTCCTGAACTCCTGAACTCAAGCATTCCTCCCACCTTGGTCTCTCAAAATGTTGAGATTACAGGTACGAGCCACTGCACCCAGCCTATATATTATTTTTTAATAAATAAAACCACCACCAACAAAGATGCTGTACTAACAAAGGATGGCCTTGGTGAAAGCCTTCTCTAGCCCTCCCTCTGAACTAATGGCTCTCAGCGTCAGTGTTCCTCATCATGTAATATATTTTCCCCTTTGTGTTACCAAGAATATTGTAATAAACTGGAAAGGCTGGATACAAGGTGCAGTTTTTCTTATGGCCCTTAAAGGCCATATTCTATCCTCTGTAATATTTAGAAAGAAGCAGTTTGTTGTGTTATTTCTGCTCTTGTGCCTGCTTGCCTGTCCTCTACATCCTGAGACTGTCCGTTGTTCCCTGCTTTGCAGAATCTCCCTGCTGTTTCACTGCTGGTCTCAATACAACATTCATAGGTTACATTTATCCTTGTTTATATGGGGTGTATGTGTGTGTGTGTGTGTGTGTGTGTGTGTGTGTGTGTGTGTGTGTGTGTGTTGGGAGGTGATACAATGGTAGTGAGTAGGGAGGCTGTTTGACATGACCTTTCTTTTTATAGTTCCAGACCTACTCCATGCTTTCTTAACAATAATACTACACAAGTCTCTAAAGTTGTACTAGATTTTAGACTCTAAACCAGGTTTTATAACCCTTAAAATATTTTTGTAACCTGGACCCTTTGATGAATCCTATGGCTTCCTATCAGAATTGTGGCTTAAATACATAAAGTCAAACTCACTAGATTACAAAGGAAATAAATTGTATTGAAATATTTATCAGAATATTAAAGACAAATGTGTGATATTGTAATCTATGTGCTTCTTTATTAACTTATTAAGAAGCAAGATCTAGTGGTAGGTCTAATGACCATGCAAATTTTAAAGTAGTAATGAGCATAAAGGATATTTCATAATACCTACAATAACTATAATATGGTGTAAAAAATACCTCTGATTTCTATTGGTGACAAAGTCATAGGTACTGCTCATATTATTATGGCTTACTGTCTTACATCGTTTGGATATTTTTCTCCTCCAAATCTCATGTTGAAATTTGATTCCCAATGTTGGAAGAGGGGCCTAGTGGGAGGTGTTTGGGTCATGGCAGCAGATACCTCATGAATGGCTTGGTGTTGTCCTGTGGTAACATGGTAACGAGTGAATTCTCACTCTATTTGTTCCTGAGAGAACTGGTTGTTAAAAAGAGTTGGGCACCTGCCTCTCCTCTCTCTCTTGCTTCTTTTCTCTTGCCATGTGATCCCCTTCCTCTTTTCACCATGGGTTGAAGCAGTCGGAGGCCTTCACCAGAAGCAAACGCTAGTGTCAGCGTCTTGTTCATCCTGCAGAACCATGAGACAAATAAACCTCTTTTCATTATAAATTACCCAGCCTCAGATATTCCTTTATAGCAATGCAAAAGAGACTAAGACACTGCCAGCATTCATACTTGACGGAGATATTACATTTAAGTTAGAAATTAGTGAACTTAAGGATGTAATTCATGGACTCTTTAAATTCTATTCATACACATTCAGGGGCCCATGGACCCTAGGTCAGGAACTTTACTGTAAGCAAAGCAGAGGAAATTAAATCAGATAAGAGAAACAATTTTCAAGTGAATACCAAATATTATATAACCTGTAGTCCAAAAGAAAAGCACTTAACTCTATCCCTTCATTGAGGGTGGGAGAGGCATGGGTGCATCCTGGTTCCCATTCTTACCTCACAGATCTTCCTTTTGAGAGGACCTTACTCTTCAACTTTCAGCAGACAAATCTCCATACTTCTGTTAGGAAATCCTGCCTCCTTCTCAGTGAAGAAGGAGGAGTTGATCTTACACTTGGATTCATCAGTCTTCCTTCTCCACTATTTCCCACTAAGAGTCATCCACTGTAGATGCTCCTTCTTAGAGGCTCCCACACAACAGTGTAAAGTGGGCTTTTGGCTCCTCAAGTCTCATCTCCTTCAAGGCCTTTCCACTGGGGTGAGTTGTAGTGAGCAGAGCCTATGCATCTCTCCTGACTTTCCATTAAAGAATACTTATTTTCAGAGGTAGCACAATTTTAAAACATAAGGAAAAAGAAAGATTTTTGTGATTGCCCCATCAATTAAAAGACTGCTCAAGCATACAATGAAGCTGGTACTGTATGCTTATTATTTATTCATCTCACGGCTTCTTTCAAATGGGCTCATTATTTAGCTATAGATCTTATAATGGCCATTCTCTGAGCTACACAAACACCTGGCTCCAGTTTGAATTTCTGTTTGTATGAGCCTGATTAGGTGTTTAGATAGTGTCATTTTTACCCTTCTCAATACCTACTGATTGATGAGCTCATCCATTGATTTATTATTTTAATTATTTTTTCCAGAATTAGTAATAGATTTTTAATAAACTTTTTTTGTTGAACAGTTTTGGTTTACAGAAAAATTGTGAAGATAGTACAGAGAGTTACATACACCTATATTCAGTTTACCCTATTTTTTAACATCTTACATCAATAGGGCACATTTGTTACAATTAAGAAAGCACAATTGATATATCAACATGAACTAAAGTTCATGCTTTATTAACATTTCCTTAATTTTTGCCTAATGTCTTTTTTTCTGTTCCAGGATCCCATGGAGCACACCACATTACGTTTGTGGATCCTTAGGTTTCTCTGGGCTGTGACAGTTTCTTAGACTTTCCTTGTCTTTCTTAACCTTGATAGTTTTATCCTCAAGCAGAGCCCGTGGTTGTCATGCATTTTTTAGAATGTTCCTCAATTGGAATTTGTCTTTTGTTTTTCTCATTATTAGACTGGGGTTGTCTGTTTTGGGGAGGAAGATGACAGAAGTGAAGTACCCTTCTCATCATATCATATCCAGGGTACATATTGTCAATGTGACTTATCACTGTTGATATTGAGCTTGATCATCTGACTAAAGTAGTGTGTGTCAACTTTCTTCACTCTAAAGTTACTTTTTCACCCTCCCTTTCCATACTACATGCCAAGTCACTATGTGTAGCCCATAAGCAAAGAATGAAAATTCTTTCTACCTTCCTAAATTTTTTTGGAATTCTGTACTGGAAGTTTGTCTCTTCTCCCTCATTTATTTATTTGTTTGTCTATTCAATCATTTATATTAGTATGGATTCATGGTAATGGATTTTTAATCAAATAATACCAATCTTATCTATGGCCGGTGGCATGGATTTCTGTGGCAAACCATGGCAAACCTTATAGTTCCTAAACACAAAGAAAAGTAAAACCAATGGGTACACACAAAAATTTCTTTATTTATCTTTTCATTTCCTTGCTGAATTTTTTGTCTGATTTTTCACCAAGAATATAACTCAGTAGCATGATAAAAAAAATTTAACCATTAAAGAGACACAGTGAAAATTGGAACTACTTCCCACTTCATGCCTTTGTATCCCTCTTCAGAGGCAACACCTGTTAACGGTTATTGATATTTTCCAGAAATGTTCAGTGCATATATTAGCATATATTTATCATTCTGACTTTTTAGACTCTAAAATAAAGGGCCAGGAAAAGGACAGCAGGGCAATGAAGGGAAGTAAAAAAGGGGAGGACAGGAGCAGACCAAAGATGATCAGGTTAATCATAGAATTCATAACTCAGTCATTGTATTTGCTTGGCAAACCATTAATTTCTTTCAAGATTTTTTTCTGGAGGAATTTTCCCTCATCTGTGAGTTTCACCCCCTGATTACCAAGCAGAGTGGGTATATCGGTCAAGTTCCTCTAGTTGAAACTGGAATCCCTTCTGCACAGTTTAAGCAGAAGAGTTTATTTGAAGGTATTAGGTAGTCTGATGTTTATGGCCTCAGTTGTTCCACCCCAATCATACTTTGTAGTTTCTTTCACTAAAGGAGAATATTTATATTTATATGTCTTTTGATTCTGAGGTTGATCATATGAATTGCTTTGGTCAATGAGATGTTAGTGGATATAAAGCATGTGCATATTTCTTTTTTATTATTTTATTTTAAAGATGTGGAGTACAATTCACGACTAGGTACATAAATGGTCAACGTACTGATGAAGTTTGGGCTTCCCATTGGTTCGTCCTCATTTCTTGGTCCTCTGTCATCTTTAAGAGAACATGCTAAGACTAGCTTGCTGGAGGATGACAGACATGTGGCACAGAGCCAAGTTGTGACAGTTGTCCCAGCTGAAGCTATCTTAGATTGACTGACAGAAACTTTACCCCTAGACATGTGGGCAAGCTGAATTGTAGCTGACTACAAATTTATGAGCAAGTTTGGCCCAATTCAGCCAAGTCTAGGACATCTGAACCCTGCAACGTCATGAGAAAAAGAAATGCTTATTTTTGTATGTCACTGAGATTTCAGGGTTGTTATGCATCATGATTGTGGCAATGATGATGGTAGTTTATAGAATTTCCAGGAGGACCAGAGAATCTGGTTTGGATGGACTTGGCCAGAAGCACTGCCAACCACACTACAGGATGTTTCTAGCAAACAGTTCCCTCCCACTGCCTCATAGTGCTTAGCACCTGTGATGCTAAAGAACGGCTATTAGAACCTTCACCAATGTTCTTCAAAGGATGTTAATGCTTGTAACTCATTGCTTGCAAGAGCCCTAGCTGCAAGGGATTCTGCAAAATGTAGCTTTTGTTTGTTTTAGCTGTCTAGCATCCGCAATACAAGAAGGCCTACTAGAAGGGGTTTGGAAAAAGTGTGAGTGAGTCACTCTCCAGTATCTGCCACAGAGACATAGAGAAAAGAACTCAACTTCCTGATCTCCTGAGTGTCTGCCATTTCTACATAGGGACAATCAAGGTGTTGATACTCCTGGGACTTACAATCCCAAGAGGAGGAGCTCTGGACTCTTTGACTACTTTACACAAGACTTGACATAGTGTTAGCTTCAGAAAAATGGTTGCATTCTGATATTAATGACTGAGGGTACTGCCTGTTTTTTCCTCCCTTGGCATCTTGCAGAGTGAGTAGCGTGAGAATAATTCCAGGTAAAACAACACTTTATTTTAAATTACACTGGGCACTATAAACACAGAATTTGACCTCATTTCTCTTTCTCTACAAATGAGTTAAAAAGCTACAACAAAGGCAATTAAAGAAATGTATTGTGTGCTCTTATGTGGGGAGGGTATAAAGGAACAAACAAATTCCTGTCTCTGCTCACCTCCCATACTCATATACCAATTCCTTTGACCTAAATATTCCAAATACCTAAAAGGTGACAGTATTAGGCTGATCAATTGTAAGCTCACACTTGCTCTCTAACTCTACTCTCACTAAAGCTAGAATGGCCCTCTGCAGTGCCTAGTCTAGGACACATGTCATTAACTGATTGACAGAAGATGCTTCTACCAAATGAAAAGGCCTTTATTTGTAAAGTGCTACTTGTGAGATTGGCCACATGGAATCTTTATTTGATCTTTGTTTTTCTCTGAAGACCTTGCTCCAGCTAAATAATTGCAGAAATATGTTGGTGACCTTTTGTGTTTTAATGCAATAGGCAAAACCATGCTGTTGCAACACTAAAAATCACTTCAAAATATTGCATTTGTGTAGTATTTTCAAGGGTGACTTTTAATTCATTTGGGTGAGAAATTAAGTATCCAGCTTTATAGCCAATATCTGGATCCTTGACAGGTTACCAGTATAAGTAGGAATAAACCCACCGGAATGCATAAATGCTTCAGAAGAGCATATATGGCAATTTACATTCCCAACAGTGGCAACATGACCATAACATTTACTTGGAGGATCAAAAGATATTCTGATGTTGCCAAGATGTTACTTGGCCCATACACTCAATCATTGGGTTGAATATCCCTTATGTATTGATGGAAAATCTAAACAGGGAATAATAATCCATTCAGATAACTAGGAGCTTGTGGTAACCACTCAATATTCTTCTTCTTTTCTTTTTTTTTTTTTTTTTGAGTTGGAGTCTCACTATGTGGCCCAGACTGGAGTGCAGTGGCCGTTCCTGGCCACCGTAGCGTAGACCTTCTGGGCTCCAGCGATCCTTCCGCCTCCGCCTTCCGAGTAGCTGGAACTACGGGTGCGCGCTACCACACCCGGCTGATTTTTTGATTTATTGTAGAGAGGAGGTCTCGCCAAGTTGCCCAGGCGGGTCTCGAACCCACGGGCTCAGGCAATCCACTCACCTCAGCCTCCCAAAGGCGCGGGATTACAGGCTGAGCCACCGAGCCCGGCTTTTCTTATTTTCTGAAGTGGTTTTCCTTTTATGATACCAAGAATATTTGTGACAAAGTCTGAAACTTCTGTTCACCAAGATACTAGACTGGAATCAAGACATAGGCTATGGAAAAGCTACCTCCACAGATTAACCACCACTTCCACCTCCCACAGCATCTCCTACAACTGCTCTTTCTATAGATTCTTCTCTTCCAGCCAATCGGTATAATTGTTGGCCTTGGATTATATCATATCCATTTCTACATTTTCCTGTAACTATTTGCCCTGTTTAGAGAGGACATCCCTGGCCCTCTCTGAGCATCTATGATCCACCTGGCCTAGAACAAGGTAAAACTTAGCTATAAATCCAGAATTCTTCTGAATTTCTCAGCTTTTATCCACTGCTTTCTCCTCTGAACTTCTTACGCATCTATACTTTTGGCATCTAGGGTAGTCCTCCTGTGCCCCCAAGATGTCTACCCATAGGTAAAATGTTAGTTTCTGGAGAATATCTAGCACAAAGCTAGAGTTTGGGTAGCACAATTTTCTGCATTTCCCTAGAGCTTCCTCCACAGGCAGTCCTTACTTCCGACTTCACTCTTATTTTTAAAAGCATCATGTGATTATTTTCTTACAAAAGGTCACATGATTTCTTACTGCTTCTCCCCAGTAATAGAGAGAAAAGGGCCTTGTGATTTATGTGCATGAGGTACTGAAGCAATGTGGTCCTTTACCTGAGGGCTTGGCTTTTTCTTTCATTTAATCCTCACAACAATCTTAAGAAGTAGGTGCCATTATTATTCCTATTTGGAGATATGGAAACTGAGGCATGGAGAAAGTAAATAACCTACCATAAAAAAACTATTAAGTGAAGGAGCCAAGATTCAAACAAAAATGTTCTTGTTCTCAGGTCTGTGCTGTTAACCTCTACACTACACTGCCTTTCCTCATGCTCAGGTGGGTGGTGTCTATGAGATGATCCTGGAAACCTCAGAGTTTCCTGGGTTGGAAAGCTTAAGCAAGTGGCAGGGATTATAGATCCAGAAACCTCTTCTGTTATTCTCATTGTGCTAGCAATGATGTGAGAACATCCTCTTGGTGGAAGAGCAAAATGGGTGGGAATTAAGTATGATACCCCCCCCCCAAAACCCTCAAATACAGGACTTCAGAGCCATCTGTGTCATTAAGGTTAAATCTGGTCTTATAAGTAAATGCAGAGCTAGGATGTGGATCCACACCAAGTAAAGTGCAGTGGTTGGAATTCTGCTGTTGCCACTTATTAGTTATAATATGGGTGTGTTACTTTACCTCTTTTACCTACCACAATGTTCCCTAGCCATCTAACCTTATTTACAACAAAGCACAGTATAATTAGCTTTTACATCTATTAGAAAGCTCCCTACCACCACCTCATTGGATTAAATAACATGTCTGTAAATATGAGAGGGAACAGTGATAATAATAATAAAAAAAGGATACCCAAGAAGTCTAGATGATCAGGGTTACTTTGTTTCCCTAGTTAATAGAAGTATGAGTTAGACGGAAAAGGAGTGAGTCACTCTGACAATGAAATGCTACCAATTTAGGATTTAATTTATTATTTTATGACTGTTACTTGTTTCCTGTTGCTACTCATTTCTTATTCATTGGAGGAAAAGCAATCCCTTTTTAGCTTTTTTAATTTTGCAGCTGAGACATCCACTTTGGAACACACTAGCCACACCTCTCTCCTTCCTTATCACTTCATCACCATCTTGGACACAGGAGAATCAAATTTTCAAAATTGTCCAGAAGTATTGGGTGTGCAAATATGTTGGTGTGTCCTTTCTCTTTTGGAAATACTTCCTGTGAGGATTTCAGCATGGGGTTGTTACCAAGGAGATGAACATTAAGGATATTTGTGCCAATGCCACTTCCCCTCTCTTGTTGGGTAGAAAGCATTTAAAGTAAAGATTCTTAAATTGTCTGTAGTGATAAGATCAAAATATGGGGGGAATCCCATATGGCAAGCAAAAAAACCAAATTATTAGGACTTACAGTTGATGATCCATTTTTAAAGGGAGAGGCTAAAGTAATAAAGTAAGTAAATGTTAGTCTAGGGAAAATGTGGATGTACTTTATGGAGTACTTAAATACAAATTCTCTTTTCATTTTGTGCTGTGACCTGGGACTTCAGAATGAATTTTCCATATGTACACATTTGTTCTTATTTGTGCCTTCTGGCAGCACCCTTTATTACCCTTGAAAACAAAGGCACCTCTATAGTGTTATTCAAATGTCTCTAGTTCTTTAGCCCTCAGAGATTGGTGGAAGGGCTGCATTACTTCTCCCTTTAGTAAATCAGGAACGTGGTAATTTGGGAACGCTGAAAGTCAATTTCCTACCCGGTAAACTCAAAGAGGTCTGGGTGTTTTTACATGTGTCACAAGCTTATTATAATTGTCTCTTATCCCCACACTTAGCTGATCACAGACATAACAGCTTTTCTTTCAGTCACCTCTGCTTCCTAGTAACGGACTCTTCGTGGTACTATAGCCTCTCTCTGACCCATTTCATCCCCAAATGGTGCACAAGGGCCTCTTTTCTTAAAACCCAGCTAACAGAAAGCTGTCTTGTTTAAGGCTTGAGACTAACACCAGGGATTTACAATGCAGAAAGGAAATTTTAAACTTGGTATCAGATATATTGTACTTTTAGTCCATTGGCCCAGGCTTTTTGCAGAGAGGCTCATTGTCTTCATTATTCTTACCTCTTGGCCTGTAACTATGTTGCAGAGGTCCACCTATCCCTCCACCGTATGAGTCATTCCTTTCATGTCCTGATTCTTTCTTTTCCTTCATGCCAGAGGAAGCAAATGGTCTTTACAACCATTGTAAGCTTTGCCAAATGGATTCTGGGCATAACAAAGACACAGAACTCTGCAGAATTTGTTTATGGTTTCTTCACTAGTTCAGCCTTGAGTGTGTAGTAATCTCTCACCTGCTTGGCTACAAAGACTCCCAAAATTAGTGTCTCCAAGAAGGAATTTCTTACTCTGAAGAGTAAGAATGGCTACAGGCTCAAAGAGTATTTTTTGGTCCCCTAGTCCAGTGGTTACAAAGGGTGAATATGACTATGGAATCTGGAAAATAATAAACTTAAAATATATTTTTAAAAAAACCATTCTGGACCTTTTTGGAACACCCAGGATTTAACTCCAAAATTTTATAGAACTCGTGTGCTTAAGCAGTAGGTGAGGCTCCATGTGTTAGAAAAACACCACCAACAAAAATTAAGAGTTTACTTTAAAGAACACTTAAGTTCACTTATAGTCAATACTGTGAATTTCACCTGCAAATCCTATTCCTAATTTTATTTAAGTGCTTCTAAGTTAGCTATTTATTAATCACCCTGCTAGAAGCAAGTGACATTCTGAATTACCATAATAATTTTCTCTAGTGTATTATTGGAAAACATTAGTGTTGTCTGAGGAAAGACTTCCTATTTAGTGACTTAATTCTAAACTTCTGAGGTTATTACATTCAGTCAAGTGTTTAAGCATGTTTTGGATGGGTTCCTGGTATGGGTCAGACACAAATACCCCTCTCAAAAAGGTTACATATAACCTTTTGAAGAAAATCAACATAAATATAAATAAATACAAGATAGAAAGTTCTGTATGCCCCAAGACAGGTCTAGATTAAAAGTGCATTTATATCACTTCATATGTAAAGCAGTATAATTTCTCTGAATTGGCACTTTCTAGTTGCTACGTAGGGCAGCCAACTTTAGCTGCATGACTTTGGATCACAGTGTACTTGTGTTCAAATCTTGCCTCTGACACTTAATGACTATATGACCTTGAGTTATTCATTTATGTTCACTGAAATTCAGTGTCCCTGTTTATACAACAAACTTGCTAATACCTCAGAGGCTGATGGTGAGGATTAAATGAGATGACACAAATAGTATATAAATTATTTGGCACATAGTAGGTATCAGGAAGGTATCTTCTCTTCTCCCATTGCTCTATAAACTGACCAAATACATGTAAATGCCATAATGTGTGAATACTTATTGGACAGCTTATAGAAGAAGTAAGAAGTCACATCTTCCAATCTGAGGGTATAAAAACTTTATAAAATATTTAAAATTTATTTTATTATGAGGCTTTCCTTGACTTTCCTGTATACCGTCAACCTACTTCATTTTTTTACCTACCATGTATCTGAAATATTACATATTTTATTTCCTTTATATACATACATATGTATTCACTGTACATATTTTTGGTGTCCATGTGATATTTGGATACCTGTATACAATGTGTAATGATCAAATCATATTAATTGGACTATCTATCACCTGAAACATTCATGTATTCTTTGTGTTGGGAACATCACAAATCTTCTGGCTATTTTGAAATATACAATACATTCCTAAATGTAATTTCCCTACTGTACTATCAAATACTGGAACTTATTCCTTCTATCAAACTGGATATTTGTACCCCTTAACCACCCTCTCTTCATCCCCCCTCTCTCCTACCCTTCCTAACCTCTGCTAACCACCATTCTACTTTTTACCTCCTTGAAATCTACTTTTTTAAACCTTCCATATTAGTGAGAATATGTGTTATTTGTCTTGCTGTGCCTTGCAAACTTCACTTAACATAATGATCTCCAGTTTCATCCATGTTGTTTCAAATAGCAGGATTTCATTCTTTTATATGAATGAATAGCATTCATTGTGTATATACACCATATTTTCTTTATCCATTAATTCACTGATAAACACTAAAGTTGGATTCCATATTTTGGCTATTGTGAATAATGCCATGATAAACATAGTATTACAGGCCAAACTTTGATATACTGATTTATTTTCCTTTGGATAGATACTCAGCAGTAGGAATGCTGAATCATGTAGTAGTCTATTTTTCATTTTTTAAGGAACCTCTCTATTGTTTTCTATAATGGCTATACTACTTTACATTCCCACCAATAGTGTGCAACCATTCTCTTTTCTCCGTCCCTTGCTAGCATTTTTTTTGGTCTTTTTGATAAAGCCATTTTAATCGGGATGAGATAATATTTCACTGCTGTTTTGATTTACATTTCCCTGATGAGTAGTGATGTTGAACATTTTTCTTGTACCTGTTGGTCATCTGTGTATCTTCTTTTGAGAAATGTCTATTCAGATTATTTGCCCATTTTTAAATTGGATTGCTTATTTTTATGCTTATTGAGTTGTTTGAGTTCCTTATATATACTAGCTATTACTTCTTTGTTTACTGGCTGCCCCCAACCCCCAATGGAATGTATGTTTTGCAAGAGCAGAGTCTTTGTCATTTGGTCCACTGCTATATTTCCAGGGCCTAAAATAGCGTATAGCATATAGTTAGTGCTCAACAAATATTTATTAAATGAATTATTACAGGAGTTAATTCAAATTTTAATCAAAGAAAATTAGAGTTTATTCTATTGACTTTTGTAGTAACATGTAAAACTTTTGGCAAGTGAATTGGTAGTCACTAATATATATTATATACTGAGGTTTTCCGGCTGCATCATGTTTTAGTGACTAACAGTCATTGCTTAGCTATTTTTATTTGAAATTTTTTTTTCCTGTGTGCTGCCTGTCTCCAGAATCCCGCTTTACCCCTCTACCTTATCAACATTTCTCAACTCTGATCATTCATTCCTGTTGGGGGTATCCCTGATTTCACATTTTTAATTTCCAATCTTTTATCTTCTCTCTGATTTAGTGCTTTCTGTATAATGGCCGTTCTGTCACATTTTCACCAGTAGGTGCCAGTGTCTGATATGACTTATAGAGACAGATCTACCACTTATGGAGGATTGCCTTTCTGGGAAACATTCTCTCTCGTGGAGAATTCAGAAAGAGAAAACATTCTGCTTGCAGGGAACCTGTGTTGAATCTTACTAACCTGTAAAAAGATGGCATGATTGGGGGTGAGCAAAAGGCTCTGACACTATTTTTTTTTCCACATAAATACAGACAAATCTATTATGGAATCTCCCTGATGGATATGTCTATATACTGTAAAGCTTTAACGGTATTTATTTATTTATTTTGGGGGGTGATAAAGTAAGGTTTTATTTATTTTTGATGCTTCAGCATAAGCTTAAATTTCAATTTGCTCTTTAATCTACACTCATATCCAAAAGCATGTCACTTTAAAATTTAAGAAATGGTGCTTATTTTATGTGGTTAATTTAAATTAAGCAATCTTTACATATACAAAATGATATATGTATAAAGTTATTCATGTTAACATTGTTTATAATAGTAAAAGACTGGAAACCTTCTAAGTATACAGGAACAGAGGAACAAGTTATGTTATATCAATACAATAAAATGTCATGCACAGATTTTTAAAAATAATGAGGAAATGGGTAACAGGTGTATTTAAATCAGCTTAAAGGGGGATTATGCCATTACATTCCTCAAATATTCAAGGAAGATTTCCATGTATTTAGGCTACTCATCAACAAATCTACAATCATAGTTCCCAGTTTGCATCTTCATTTTAGAGAGGTTTTTTCCCAGATCCCTTGGTTGGGGAAATCATTTCATGTAAGATAATTTTAAACCAAATCAGGATATTTGGATGAGAAAGAAAGGAGTTTTTATGAGAAACCAAAGCCGGTAAACAAGGGCAGCCTAGACTGATAAAACATTTGTTTGGATGTGCGTGGAGAAGATGACTGTATAAAATTTCACAAAACTGGAAGAATTCACAAGTACTCCTTCTGTGCTATCTTCTGCCTCCACTGGTTCCACTCTCTAGCATCAGTCTAGCTATCCCAACTTTTCTTGGAAGTGAAAAACAGTCTGAAACTATAGCTAACAACTAAAACAACTTTAAAATACATCCAGAAGTAGTTTCAAAGAAGACATAATGGAAACACTGAGGTTGTACAGGTCTGGCTCAAATCTTGTGTGAGTTGACTATAGAAATTTGACATTGTTTTTATTACTTAAAGATTTTACATGCATTACAAAGAAAAAGTGAAAGCATTACAGTACGTACCTGTTCAGGATCTTCCTCTGATTTTATGGCACTTCTACATCTATTTTTATTTGTCTACTGCGTATGTACAGTAGAGTATCCAATTTGTGAAACTGGAAGCTTATATGATTTATGTGACTGCCAGTAAGAAAAGGGTTGCAAAATAAATACCTCACACATTCAAACTGACTAGTCCCCCTCCCCAGAGAAGGAGCTTTCTCATTCTAACACTCACTATAGTTTCTTGCCTAATACATCCCCTTACACCAGGGGCCAGTAAACTACCTCTTGTGAGCCAAACCTGGATCACCATCTTTCCGTATTGGAACACAGCCCCATCTATTCAGTTACAGATTGTCTGTGGCTACCTTTGCCCTATACTGGCCAAGCTGAGTAACTGCTACAGACACCTTGAAGCCCTAAAAAGCCTAAAATACTTACTCTCTGGCCAATTGCAAAAAAAAAAAAAATGTTAGCCAACTTTTTGACTTCCATAATTATTGTGGATTCCAGTGCCACTTCTCTCTGGATCTACTCAAGAGGATCTAAAAGAACCATTCACCATACCATAAAACATTATAAAACAACAGATTACATCACTTAGACAAACACTCAGGTTACCCTTTTTATCTTGTCTTCTAAAAAGTCCAAAATCAAATTTTGTCATCAGACTTTTCCCTGATTACTACCACAATTATTTTTTCCTTATCTCATTAGCTGTTGTTTTGTCTTTATCTCTTTTTTTGAGTTGGAGTCTCACTCCGTCGCCCAGACGGAGTGCAGTGGCCGCTCCCAGCCACCGCAGCCTCGACCTGCTGGGCTCTGGCGATCCTTCCGCCTCAGCCTTCCAAGTAGCTGGAACTACAGGCGCGCTAACACGCCCGGCTAATTTTTTGATTTATTGTAGAGATGAGGTCTCAACAAGTTGCCCAGGTGGATCTCGAACCCACGGGCTCAGGCAATCCACTCACCTCAGCCTCCCAAGGCATGGGATTACAGGTTGAGCCACTGAGCCCGGCCGAGGCAAGCACTTTGATTCCCAGCACCACAGATCACTTTGGCATGTTCCCGAGCTTCACGTAGATGAAACCTATAGTATTTCTTTGTGTCTGGCTACTTTTGCTCAACGAGTTTCAAGATTCATTCATGTTGTTTTGTATATTGATAATCTGTTCTTTTAAAAAATTGCTGAGTAGTATTCCATTGCACCAAAATACAGCATTTTGCTCATCCAATTTCCTGTTGTTGAACATTTGGGTGGTTTCCAGTTTCTGGACATTTTCAATAAGGCTGCTATGAACACTTTTGTAGAAATCTTTTTATAGGCATTTTCAACTTTGTTATTTCTACACATATTGCAAGGGTCAGAAACCATGACAACTACATTTTTGTTTATTTGAGGTCCAAGATTTTTCTTCTAGTAAGGTGTAGCATTCGTTTCGTCACTACACTGGATTAGAGGCGTTTTTGTATTCTAGCTCATTCATGTAGAAAAATTAAAGATTACTAGATAGCTCAAAGAATCTCTGTGGGAACCAAACTATCAGGATTGGAGGCTCAAGAATCAAATCACACAGGACAATTTGGAAGCATGATGGTCCTGCTACAGTTCACAATCACCATACCTCATACCACAGATACAGAGCACAAGCTACCACCGCTGCCACAGCAGCCAGTGAAAGCTTTCAGTTTCTCTTTGCAGTGCTCTTGCACCCTTGCCAGCAAAATGGATTTTGGGCAGCATGGCCTAACTCACATTGCTCTCCTTCGAATTGCAAGTGTCTGCTGATTAGTAAAATCTAAAGCACATGCCTACAAACATCCTCAATCTCAAGATATAAATCTTTTGAAAAATATCAGGAAAGTTTTCTTCTTTATTTGCAATTACTGTTTCTGTTACATTTTTTCTGATTTCTTTAGGGAAAATTTAGCATTTCTTTCTATTCCTCTGATCTTGGGAACATTCCTCAAGCTTAAAGTCCTCTGCTTTATTGTGATTTCTAATTTTATATCAACCTTAGTAATTTTAAATTCTGCTCTCATGTTTTTAGTTTCTATACTTATTTCTCCCTATTCTCTTTCTGCAATGTCTAACCCACCCCAAATGGGGTGTCTTCATATATCATTGACAGCATGTAATAGGTACTTAAATTTTCTTTTAAACTTTATGATGAAGTCTGAGAAGTAATGTCACAGTTTTTTGTTGGCTAGTCTCCTCCTCTTATGCTGAACTATTTTTTTCTACACTGATTTTCTGCCTAATCATCTTTGATCACCCGTGTATATCAGAGGGTCCTAAATGTCCTATATTCTGTCTCTGGGACTCTCAGGGGGCTATAAGTTATTACTCAATTTTTAAAAATATGGTAAAAATTAGCTGAGCATGGTGGCGCATGCCTGTGGTTCCAGCTACTTGGGAGACTGAGGCAGAAGGATCGCCTGAGCCCGGCAGGTCGAGGTTGTGGTAGCCATGAGCAGTGTGTCACTGTACCCTAGCCTGGGTGACAGAGTAAGACTCCAACTCAAAAAAAAAATGTGGTAAAGGGAGTCAAAGAACATTGTCAGTTTGACAAAAACAAAAAAAAGGTAATCTGGAAACAGCTGGTTATGAGTTTACTTAAATTTCAGACTTTTTCTATGAAAGATAGTTGCTGAGATTTTTTTTTTTGAGTTGGATTCTCACTCTGTCACACAGACTGGAGTGCAGTGGCACACTCACGGCCACTGCAGCCTCGACCTGCTGAACTCAGGTGATCCTTCCAAGTAGCTGGAACTACAGGCGCATGCCACCACACCTGGCTAATTTTTTTGATTCACTGTAGAGATGAAGTCTCGCCAAGTTACCCAGACTGGTCTTGAACCCTTGGGCTCAGGCAACTCTCTCGCCTCTGCCTCCCAAAGTGCTGGGATTACAGGCATGAACCACTGTGTCCGGCTTGCTGAGGTGTTTTGAGGGTATATTAGCAAGGTTTTATTGTATATTTATGTTGCAATTGTTATAAAAAGTCTCTAAATATGATTATTAATTTTAAGAAGCTTGATATGAAAGTTTTAAGCTTAAAATATCACAACTATTTTAAGCTAAAATCATTAAATTTAGGAAGTTCAAATTACTAAAGACTTTACTATTTTAATGCAAAGGATATCAAGCTTACTCTTACTTTAAGAACAAAATTACATAACTTAAATAGTACCATTAGTATTCAAGTACTTTCTTTTAACCCATCATTCAACTTTTCTAGTCATTTATTCTTTTCAGAGTAAATGCAAAGAAACAAAGAACAGCCTGCTGGGCTCCGGCGATCCTTCCGCTTCAGCCTTCCAAGTAGCTGGAACTATAGGCGCGCACCACCATGCTCAGCTAATTTTTTTACTTATTGTAGAGACAAGGTCTCACCATGTTGGGCCAGGCCTCTGCCTCCCAAAGTGCTAGGATTACAGGCGTGAGCCACCGTGCCCAGCTGCAACACTGTTTTATAGTGACAGAAGTAAGAGAACGACAATTTCATTCTGAATATATTGATGGAATATTCTAAAAAGGTAGCAGAGTGAATTATAACGCCTTACTGTTAACAGTATTGGCACTAGTGTTGCCAAACTTTTGTCTACAGACTACAAACTCAAAAATTAATTTCCATTATGTCAATAAAGAGTGCACTTAACAGAAGCAAATGGGTATTTCTTTTGCAATTTACTGCACATTTAGAGAAGGAATTAGAAAAGGAAATAAAGAACTCCATCTTAAAACATCTATTTTCATAGTTCCAAATGACTTCTAATTCACAAATCTGTATCAAAACATGTTTGGTATTTGTATGCTTTCATATAGCACAACTTTGTAAACACTTTTACAGGGCAAATGGATATTTCTGTCATTTATGTATATTAAAATAACTATTCATAAGCATTAACATATACTTTTTCTAAAAGCACACCAGTCTTTTAAGAAATCCAATAGTAGGTCTAAAATGATCTATTTCTTCACTTAAAAAAATATTCCCAGCCGGGCTCGGTGGCTCAGCCTGTAATCCCGCGCCTTTGGGAGGCTGAGGTGAGTGGATTGCCTGAGCCCGCGGGTTCGAGACCCGCCTGGGCAAGCGAGACCTCATCTCTACAATAAATCAAAAAATCAGCCGGGTG